>ML807083.1:277969-338872 GCA_009831015.1 Picea engelmannii
TCATCATCATCATCATCATCATCATCATCATCATCATCATCATCATCATCATCATCATCATCATCATCATCATCATCATCATCATCATCATCATCATCATCATCATCATCATCATCATCATCATCATCATCATCATCATCACAATTTCCAATGTTTGTTGAGTTAAAATCATAATTATTAATATAACAATTTCCAATGTTTGTTGAGTTAAAATCCACTAAATTAATGAGAATTTTATATTTTCATAAAACATAAAAATAATAATTCTAACTTCAAAATTCAATATTTATAAATATAAATAAATTCTAATAATAAATTTAAAAATATATTAATTTCATTAAAAATATATTAAAAAATCAAAACAAAACCATTACCAACAAATGTAACAACTTGTCTTTATTACTTATATATTATTTTCTGGAAGACACAACTTAATTGTTATAACCTAAATGTTTTGAACCTCAGTCCAATCAAGACAAAAATAAAAACAAAAAAATATATTTCATGGATAATTTTCTTAATTTATTTCTATTATTATTTTGCATATACTTTCATGGATTATTCTCTTGATTTATTTTTATTATGGTTTTGCATATACTGTCATGGATTATTCTCTTGATTTATTTCTATTAGGATGTAGTGTGGCTCTTGATAAATCATAATTAAAAAAAAAAAAACGTTTTGTCCTCCTTATATGATGTGAATACCATCAACTAACAAATATCCATCATCCAATTCACTCTAAGAGACCAATAGTTATAATAAAATAGGTGTTTCTCTAGTTTCCATTCCAAGCCAAGGTTTTAAGTGTTGCATTCCTCATATATAACAATTTCCCTATTCGAGGCAGTTGGGCATTGTGGGAAAGACGTGGAAACTTCCCATCATTTGAATTATCTGGAAGTTATCACTTGTAAGTTGTATTTCTCTCCTCAACGTTTTGTGTAGCACCCTTAGTCTATAAAGAAGAAGTGTACCCTAATTCTATAGCCAGCTCATAAAGAAGAAGTGTTGGAAATTAATACACGTGCATAACAACGTTTTACTTGTTTGATTGTGCCATTATATAATAATTACCTCCCTTTGCATAGAATATGGTTCCTGTGTACATCATTGGCAATGGAATGATGCCTAGAATGATGCCCACTCTGTTCGAGTGGGCAAGCATGGCATATGGAATTCATGCCTCTATATATATATACTCATTTTTTTTTTGTTAATCGGTGAGGAAAAGAATAGGGAAGAAATTGATATACTCATTTTTTTTTAATTGTGGTCAGGAAGCCCATAATTGTTTTGACCAGTACGATGATAGATGATTTACCAGAAGAAATCCCAGAGTTGCTGGAAGAGTTTGTTGATATAGTAGTGGACGAACTACCTTGTTCGTTGCCACCTATCAGGAGTATAAGCCATCACATCGATCTTATACCTGGAGCCAGTTTACCAAACAAAGCCGCGTAAAGATTGACGCCACAGGAAAATGAAGAAGTTAAGAGACATGTACAGGACTTAATGGACAAAGCATTGATTAGAGAAATCTTGAGTCCATGCGTTGTTCCAACAGTGCTCAGCCCAAAGAAAGATGGAGGATGGAGAATGTGTATAGACTCAAGGGCAATCAATAAGATTACTATCAGATACATATTTCCATTGCCAAGGATGAATGACTTGATGGATTGCTTGAGTGGAGCAAGATTTTTTTCAAAAATTGATTTGAAAAGCAGGTATCACCAGATTCGAATGAGAGAAGGTGATGAATGGAAGACAACATTCGAGACAAATGACGGGCTGTATGAATGGCTTGTCATGCCATTTGGCTTAACAAATGCACCCAGCACTTTCATGAGGTTGATGAACGAAGTCCTGAAGGATTTCATTGGGAAATTCGTCATTGTATATCTTGATGATATATTAATTTTCAGCAAGACAGAAGCAAAGCACTTAAAGCATTTAGCTGCAGTGATGAGGAGATTACAACAAGAGAAATTGTTGATTAATATGAAGAAATCATCATTTATGAGGACATAACTCATTTATTTGGGTTTTGTTATCTCTGTGAATGAGTTGAGGATGGATCCCGAAAAGGTAAATGCGATTAAGAATTGGCCATCTCCGAAAAATGTGTTTGAAGTTCGAAGCTTCCATGGTTTGGCAAGTTTCTACAGGAAATTCATTCGAAACTTTGGTGGAATTAGTGCACCAATGATGGATACAGTGAAGAAAAGACACAAATATTTTCACTGAACAGAAGAAGCAGAGAAGAGTTTCAATCTGCTGAAGAAGAATATCACGGAGCAACCAATTCTGGTTTTGCTGGATTTTAGCAAGACATTCCAGGTTAGGTGTGATGCGAGTGGATTAGCAATTGGAGCGGTCTTGAGCCAAGATGATAGGCGGATCTCATACTTCAGTGAAAAACTGAATGAAGCGAAGATCAAGTACTCAACATATGACAAAGAAATTTATGCAGTCATACAAGCATTGAAGAAATGGAGACATTATTTGGTTCCTAAAGAGTTTGTTTTGTACAATGATAATCATGCTTTACAATTCGTGACTCAACAGGAGAAGTTGAACCAAAAACATGTTAAATGGGTTGAATACATGCAGAATTTTACTTTTGTGATTAAGCATATTTTTGGAACTGCTAACAAAGTTGTTGATGCTTTGAGCAGGAAATGTTTGCTTATGCAGGAATTCAGAGTCAAGATTTTGGGTTTTGATAACCTCAAAGAAATGTACAGAGATGATCCAGATTTTAAGGAGGCATATGAGGCATCTAAGAATCCAATTCTTAGGAACAGAAGCCAGTGGACTGAATATATGATCTAGGATGGATTATTGTTCAGGGGAAATCAATTATGTATTCCAAAATGCTCCATGAGGGAGAACCTGCTGAAGGAAAAACACAGTGGAGGATTGGTCGGACACTTCGGTCATGATAAGACGTTCTCAAAGTTGAATGGCTCATATTTTTGGCCAGGGATGAGGATAGATGTTAAGAAATTTGTGGACAGATGCATGATTTGTCAACACACAAAAGGGAAAAGGCAGAACATAGGGTTATATCAACCATTACTCATACCAGAAAGGTCGTGGGACGCAGTGAGCATGGATTTTATATTGGGACTGCCAAGAACACAGAGAAGCTATGATTCAATCTTTGTGGTAGTCGACAAATTTTCAAAGATGACACATTTCATACCATGCCAGAAAACCAGCGACGCAACTCATATTGCGAACCTGTTTTTCAAGGAAGTCGTCAAACTTCACGGCTTGCCAAGGAGTATCGTTTCTGATCGAGATACCAAGTTCATAGGGCATTTCTGGAGGACCTTATGGAAGAAGTTGGGGACAAGTTTGTCTTTTAGCTCAGCATATCATCCTCAGACAGATGGGTAGACAGAAGTCGTGAACAGAAGCTTGGGAGATTTGCTGAGGAGCTTAGTGACTGAACACCACAGTCAATGGGATCACATTCTGCCACAGGCGGAATTCACTTATAATGATTCGCTTAACATAAGCACAGGGCAGAGTCCATTCCAGATTGTATATGGAATGCAGCCAAGGGGAGTTTCTGAATTAAAAGATTCAGAACAAGCTGAATTCAGGAGTGCTAGTGCAGAGGACTTTGCAGAGGGAATGAAGGAGCTTCACAACCGAGTCAAAGAGCGATTGCAGAGTTCAAGTCAAGAATACAAGCGGAGAGCAGATCAACACAGGCGAGAAATTCAATTTGAAGTTGGTGATTTGATTCTTGTGCATCTGAGGAAGGAAAGGTTCCCAAGGGGAACATATAACAAACTAAAGATGAAAAAGATTGGACCGTGCAAGGTCATAAATTTTTTTGGGGCAAACGCATATGAGATTGAATTACCCGATGGGGTCGGAATCTCACCGATATTCAATGTGGCGGATTTGTACCCTTACAGAGTTGAAGAAGCAGGAGCAGAAGATGAACAGAAAGAAGTTCAATGGACAAAACAAATGCCTATAGCTGAAAAGCCGCAGATGGAAAGCATAATTGACAAGAGGATTAACAAAAAGACCAAGAGAAAAGAGTATTTTGAATACTTGGTCAAATGGAAGGGACATCCAGTTGAAGATGCTAGTTGGGAAGATGAAGAAAAAATTCATAAGCATGGACAGACCGTGCAGAAGCTCATGAAAATTTTCAAGCAAGGGAGTATGATGTAGGAGCATCGTACAAAGCCAAAAGCACGCGCCTAGCCAAAGGAGCAGTTGGACGTGCAGATGAAAAAATAGCACGTTTTTATGAACAACGTTTTGAATTTTGAACTTAAAAGCATTAATGTAATAGTTAGGAAGAAGGCGTACTTTGGATTTAAACCTAGGAGATATGAACATATCTGGGGGGATTAGTCCCAGCTGTAAAATTGTAATAGACATTTAAGTCTGTTAGTGAAAGTAGGTAGATTGGAATTAAGAGATTAGACAGTTTAGAGTGTAGGAGGGAAAACGGATATAGACACCCTCACTCTTGTATTATTGTATCATTAGCATAAAGAAGAAGAAGAGACTTGTAGCAGAGAGATGTAGAGAAGAACCCATGTATAGGAGCACTTGAGTTAATATATGAAGCTTTGACTCAGATTTCATGGTGTTATGATGTTTGTTGTTTACATATGTTGAATGGTATGCTTACAGTTGTTTTATTCTCTCTGTTATGCATTTGTTTCAATGCTGTGTTGAATGTGTGATTTCATGTTAAGTATATGAAGTCTGAAAGAGGAGAAGAATGAGTTTCAATTGTTTCTCATCCTGAGAGTTCCTGCAAGGAGTGCAATGAAACGTCCGCAAGGTGTGCGTTGACAAAAGTCTGAGTTTTATCTCAGAAAGCTCAGGAGAGATACCGTTGTTCTCATTTCCCGCAGAAGTGCAGGTGAAGCATAGAAGCCGTGCAAGGTGTGCGCGGGCTAGTTGAAGCCTTAGAATTTATCAACTAAGGTTGAAGAGTGAAAGACTGTTGTTGTCGAGAGTGCACAAAGTCGAAGAATCAAATACACAGAAGTATTTGAAAGAGTGTCGCAAAGAGTGCGTGCAGGAGTCCTTTCAAGACTTTAGGTTGAAATAGAAAGCTCAGGAGGGTCAGCGCCTTTGAAGTATTCAAAGGAAGATGGGGAGCTGAATCAACGTGCAAAAGGTTAAGTCCCGGTGAAAGAACATTGGCTCGTTTCACAGAGATTCATTGAGGAGTGAATCAGATGGTTGAAATTCTCCGTGGAGAACTCACGAAGTTGCGAGGACCGTAGGATCCAGTGAAGCTGCAAGGTGGTTAGAAGTTGAGTGAACCCATCACTTTGGTATTAGGAATCAACGTGGACCGTTGATCGTGATCTGTTTTGAGTGTCAGATCATTTCGAGGATTCAGAATTCGTAAGTCTGGAGTATAAGCCAAAATCCTTGGTCACTCTAACTCCCGGATCACGAAAATGACTGTTAAGTGTGGAATTTCGGTAATTAGGGATTCGGAATACCGGAAATCCTGATGACAAGGAGCCAGGGGCCTTTGCATTGAAAACCACGAAGTTGCGAAACCAGAAATATCCTTGAAGTGGCATTTCAGCATTTCAGGGATCGACATTTTGACATTCCCGTTGACAAGGATTCGGGGCACTTCACATAAGAAACCTTGAAGTCGCGAAACACGAAGTATTGGTGAAGTGGCGTTTTAGCATTTCGGGGTTTAGGAACCCAAGAAGATAGTGGTTTGAAATTGAGAGCCTCGAACTCCCGGTACCCGGAAGCCCGAAATAACGTGGGTCGTCGGATCTAAAGGGAGGCTATTAGTCGTTGATTCCGTAGAAGGCATCATTTCAGAATTCGGGATTTATAAGTAATAAGGGAACGACAATCAAAGGCTTGTTCAAGTCTCGAAAACCGGGAAGAGTGACAGGTGGCAAGAGTCCACGTCAGAGATAGAAGACGTTAGAGTGGGCAGGTGGCGTGTCTTTGTCAATAGGCGGAGTCAAACCTTGTTGACCATTTCGGGGTTTTGGAGGTTGAAGAACTGGGAGTCTTGCATCCGGATTCGCGAAGTTGCGAAGTCTGAAAACTCCGAATCGACGAAAAGTCTCGTTGGGGAGCCAGCCTTCGTTGAACGTTTCGGGGTTTGGCATTTCGGCATTTCTGAGGACAAGGAGTTGAGACCCCTTTGCATTAGAATTCCCGAAGTCGAGAAACGTGACACAGCTGTGGAGGAGGAGGCGGCCAAGGATTTCGGCAATTCAGCATTTCGGGTTTCGAAGGTTGAAGAGACAAGAAACTCGACAACAGGATTCACGAAATTGTGAAATCCGAAATCCCGAAAGGAAAAGAAAAGCCATGATCACATATTGTTCTTAAGGAGATTTGGGTTGATGCCTTGTGTTTGATCACGTGGGCATACCTATAAGGACCCGTGGAAAACACTGGTGTGTATGTGCGTGTGGGATTTCCTTTGGAGGAATCGAAGAGTCAATTTGACTCAGAGGCAGATTTAGAACGATCCTGTGCAGATCTTAGCCCAAGGGTCGGGGTCTGCACCAATCTTACAAACCACCATATATCATTTGTTGATCGATTTATGTTCCATCATGCAACCTACTCCGCCCCCTTGCATCCTCTCTTCCCCTTCACTTTTCCTTTGTTTGCCAAACATTGTCCTATAATTTTGCTCCATCATCATCTTTTCACTCTCTTAATGGATGCCCCTTCTTTATTTCTCTCTGACTATCATATGATTGTTTAAAATATCTCACTAGATTTGAGATAGAAATTAACCTTATAAAGTATTAATTTTTTATAAAAAACAAAATTTCATACTTTTTTAATAACATAAGCACCCCATTCACTTTTACTTTCCCTTAATATGCTAAATATATAAATATCTTCTCTCATATGTGCCCAAATACCACTTAGCCATGAATAAACAAGCATATCGACAAAGAATTTTTCAATGATGTGGTACGCACTTGCTCCCAACATTATATTTTTGGATTGCATTATTTGTCCTGGAAGGATCTGATGATAAGCGAGAAACTTATGGAAGGATCTGATGATAAGCGAGAAACTTATGCTCTTGCTTTTCACTGTAAATCTTTGCGGCGAAACCTTATCTGTTATCAGGATCTCTAATCGGAAACAACAAAATTGTGTACGGAGTGGATCATACCAAAAATTTGGTCGATTTATTCGCTTGGTTTCGATGCGCTCTGGATGTAACAATAGTGTGCTCAACAATAGTATTACATAGTTAAATTGGAATAAAGTGCATTTGATTTATATGTGGAGTTGTTTGGTGTGTGAGAACAAATAAAATCAAATTGAAATTTATGATGAAATTTTGATTTGTATGGTTAAGTGTCTCCTTAGTAAATTGATTTTACGCCTCTAATCTAATCCTCACCTATTAGAACATCATTGTTATATGATGTCATCTCGAGGTTTGAAATTGACATTTAGTGTTCTTTCATGGAAATTTGGTTTGCATATAACAACTGGGCAAAAAAAAGTTTGTGTTGTGTTGTTGGCTTAGGGTTTTACATTTCAAATTTAGTTTTTTTTTTTTTATAATATTTTATTATTTAGAATTATATATTTTTTTAGATTTTAAGAGTCAAATTACTCGAGGGAATCCTTTATTTTACTTATACACAAAGTGTCTAATGACAGGAGAGAATCTTTTATTCCACTCATACACCAAATTAGTGTATTGCTTGACCGTAACTTTAAAATATTATAATTATAATTATAATAATTATTAGTATTATTAAATTATTGTTAAATAACTAAATTATCAATATAAATATTAAAAATTGTGTGATGTATATTTTTAGATAATGTTTTAAGAGTTTTAAAAACTAATTTAATTGATTAAGTATTTATACATGGTATATTGTTAACATGGAAGTCTTAGGTTTAATAGTCAAATTTAAAGGAAAAATATTCAATGGTCAAATTAAAAAAAAGAAAAATATTCAATAAACTAAGTTAAAATTTGGTTTAATAAACCACTAAATGCATATAAAAAGATTTAAAGAAACAACATCATCCATAAGCAAAGTTTTCTATTAAAAAATATACATCTACATCAAGAAAGTAACAAACTATTGTATTAAAAAATATACATCTACATCAAGAAAGTAACAAACTATTGTATTAAAAAATATACATCTACATCAAGAAAGTAACAAATTATTTATTAATATAACAATTTACAATATTCGTTGAGTTAAAATCCACTACAAATTAATGAGAGTTTTCTATAAGTAACCTAATAAATGATGCAGTTTCCATAAAACAAAAATAATAATTCTACTCATTCTAACTTCAAAACTCAATCTTAATAAATATAAATAAATTCTAATAATAAGTTAAAAATATATTAAAAAATAAAACAAAATCATTACCCATATAACAACTTGTCTTTATCGCTTATATATTATTTTCTGGGAAGCCTAACTTAATTGTTGTAACCTAAATGAAGCAAAGTTTTTTATTAAAATATATACATCTACATCAAGAAAGTAACAAACTAATGTATTAAAAAATATATTTCTACATCAAGAAAGTAGCAAATTATTTATTAATATAACAATTTCCAATGTTTACATCAAGAAAGTAACAAACTAATGTATTAAAAAATATATTTCTACATCAAGAAAGTAGCAAATTATTTATTAATATAACAATTTCCCATGTTTGTTGAGTTAAAATCAACTATAAATTAATTTATTAATATAACAATTTCCAATATTTGTTGAGTTAAAATCAACTATAAATTAGCAAATTATTTATTAATATAACAATTTCCCATGTTTGTTGAGTTAAAATCAACTATAAATTAATTTATTAATATAACAATTTCCAATGTTTGTTGAGTTAAAATCAACTATAAATTAATGAAAGTTTTCTATAAGTGACTTAATAAAAGTAGTTTTCATAAAACATAAAAATGATAATTTTATTAATTCTAACTTCAAAATTCAATCTTAATAAATATAAATAAATTCTAATAATAAATTTAAAAATATATTAAAAAATCAAAACAAAACCATTACCAACAAATATAACGTGTCTTTATGGCTTATATATTATTTTTTGGAAAGTCTAACTTAATTGTTATAAACTAATTGCAACAAAGTTTTCTATTAAAAAATATACATATATATTAAGAAATTAACAAACTATTATATTAAAAAATATACATTTACATTTAAAAACAACAACAACAAATTATTTATTAATATAACAATTTTCAATATTTGTTGAATTTCACTATAAATTAATGAGAATTTTCTTTTTACATAAAACATAAAAATAATAATTTTAACTTCAAAATTCAATATTTATAAATATAAATAAATTCTAATAATAAATTTAAAAAATATTAATTTTATTAAAAATATATTAAAAAATAAAAATAAAAAAACCATTGCCAACAAATATAACAATTTGTCTTTATTATTTATATATTATTTTCTGGAAAACTCAACTTAGTATAACCTAAGTGTTTTGAACATAAGTCCAATTAAGACAAAAATATATACTTTCATGGATAATTTTCTTAATTTATTTCTATTATTATTTTGCATATACTTTCATGGATTATTCTCTTGATTTGTTTTTATTATTGTTTTGCATATACTGTCATGGATTATTCTCTTGATTTATTTCTATTAGGATGTAGTGTGGCTCTCCTTCCTTCCTAATTTCTCCCTTTTTTAAGTGTTTTATTTAATTGCATCTAAATCATATATATTTTTAGTTATTCTTTGTTCAATTTACTCTTGTATATATTTTTAATCTGGTTTTATTCTTCTAATTTTAGAGAAGAATCTTTTTTATTTTTTTTTGTGTTTGGTATTTTGTTGTTATTGTTTTATTTTTTATTAAATTATATTGATGTAATATTTAATCATTTAGAATTTTTTTATTTCAATTTATAGTATGTTTTTATTGGTGTTTAATTATTTAAAAAAAATTATTTCAATTTATATTATATTTTTAATGATTTGAGTTGGTTATTATAATAGTAAGGTTGATTAAAATTAATTGTATTTATTAAAGAATGTTAGTATCTATGTAAAAGATAATGCAACGTAAGGTGGAATAAAACAAAAAAGAAGAAGAAAACACATGATTAAATTTTATTTTTTAGAGAGAAAAGACTGAGAAATGAAAAATGAAAAATGTTTGTTGACCTTCCTATTATCTCAGCTTTCTTTCTTTATTATTAACTCGTTTTTTTTTTGTTAATTGGTGAGGAAAAGAATACGGGAGAAATTGATATGAAACATTTTTTTTCAGTTTTCTCAATAAACAATTGTTTATTTATTTGTTTATCTTATCTATGTGAAACAGTGTGGGTTGAAAATGGTTTATGCATGATAAAGCTTCAAACAAATTGTTAAATATTTGTTGGCACCCAAAGTTTTGGATTCATTTCCTGTGCGCGCATGTGTACAAACAAAGTTATGCATGTTCATTCCAAATTTTGTGCGAGTTTTGTATGCGTCAAGTCCAAGTTTTGTGCATGTTGAAGCTAAATGTGCAGACAAGGGCAAGAAGTGTGTGTCGGACCAAGTTTTGAGAATGCGCGCCAAGTCCGAGGCTTATCGAATGCGCATCGGTCTCAGTTTTGATGCGCACTGGAAATCAAGGAGACACATGCTGGAATAAAGAAGTGAATCATTAGGAAATCCTCTCAATGATTATGGTCAATATCGCAAGGGATTGTGGAACTAACAAAAGATGAGATAGCGAGGCAGTTAAGATTTCCTTGATTTTAAAAGGCTACATGGACTTCAAGCAGGTGCCAGAAGCGTGCGAGGTAATTTTGTTAGTAGAACGAGTGGAGCAGAGCAAGCTATAAAAGGAAGCAATGACATTAGAGATAGAGTGAGATGGTTAGATGATGAAAGACTTGAACACCCACTTAGAGGGTTCATTGAGTTATGGTCTAGTGTGTCGAGCTCACCCTGAGCCTGTGTAATGTTGTATTTCTTTTGAATATAAATATGAGTCTATCATATGTCTGAGGTCTTAAGAGGATGTGCATTGCGCAATGTGTTGTATTTTTGGGGATTCATATAAAAAAGGGTGTGTGACTCTGTTGTTGTTGAACATAGTTTGCTTATTATATGTTTGTGTTCAATGGAATGAAAGGAATAATAAAGCTATGAAAATTCTGATCTATTATGTGTCTATCATGTGTTATTTGGATATGTGTGTGTATTGTTTTACTTATTAATCACAAGAAGTAGTCGGATATGGAATGTATGAATGCCATCCTTGATGGATCCTAGTTTTTCTAGTCCTTCATCCCCGACACAAGACCTTATGGTCTATGTGATCCTCTCTACATCTCAAGTGAGACATTCCCCAACCTTGGTTGAGTATTGATATGTCGATGCTCTGGGGTTTTTGTTGGTCAACTTTGGAAGAACCCTAGGTCTAAACTACCCATTGTTAGGAAGGATGCGTGCAAGCATGAAAAAAATGCCAACAAATGGTTCCATTGTCGGAACCTGAAAGTCTTGTAGGGAATGATGAAGGTAGGAGATGAGGTTCTATCAATCTCGAGGGAAAATTCAATATTGGCTAACTCCAAAAGAGCATGAGTTTTCCCCGCGAGAAACTCAAGGACCAAGAGTGAATGTGAAGCAATGGAAAGATAAGTATCTCTACACTAATATGCATGAGTTATTCCTTACTGAATTTCCTTGTTTGTTGTATGAATGGATGAAAAGGAAAAATGCTACCAATTCTACCATATGGCCTTTAGAACTAGTGGTTTGGGATCAAACCATGCTTGATAGATTGAAGGTGTTGGAAAATGAGTCGACTCGAACCATTGATTTTTTATTTTCTCAGATAAAGGAGGCATATATTATTGAGTTTGTTGTGGAGTACATAGATTCTTTCAGCGAGGTTGAAAGAAAGTTCACGAAAGGTCGAAAGGTCCGAGGAAATGAATGCTAGAAGAAATTCCACTATGGATAAAAATGTTGTTTGTAGAGAAAGGGTTGATGTGCATGGAGCCTGATAGAATGGTTGAGTAAACTCCCCTAGCGTTGGGGGGGTTTGCAAGGATGGGGGAAAATGAGAGAGGAGATGGATCCATTGAGGAGGATTCAAACACTATTGAGATGAGTTGAGGAATGGAATAAAATGGACCCAGAGGAGCAGAGAAGAATAAGAGCCAATAGATACACGAGAAGAGTTGAGCTAAGAAGAAAGGAAGAACAAAGAGGTGGAAAAGAGTTATCTAGGGGCACACGACAAAGGGTTGGGCTCAAGATGAAGAGAAAATAAACTGCACTAGGTGGTAGTAGTGAGAAAGAGTCTGCTATGCCAGAGAGGATCACAAATGAGGATAGGCCTGCGAAGAGGTGTGGCATTGAGGATAGGATGTCCAGTGGGGATACCAATAGTGGTGGTGGTGGTAGAAGTAAGGGCCTAGGTGATGAAGTCTGCACCCCTTATTTGTTGTAGATTTCCAAAACCTTAGAGGAAGATGAAGCGCAAAGAAGTGGTGCGCTAATAGGAGAGGAATATGGAGCACAAAGTAGTGGTGCGCAGATAACCGTGGAATATAGAGGATCCCTTAGTAATGAGGGAGATGAATTCATGACAGTAGATGGTCTTGCATGGACGTAGGTAGGAAACTCTCTTGGTCACCTCACAAGAAACGTTAGAAGAAGATTGAATTACCCCCCCTTGCGCACCTTTAATCAAGAATAAATAACAACAAAAGTGAAGCGATTGGAGTAGGAGGAGGAGTAAAATACAAAAGAAGATAAGAGACTAGTAAAGAAGAAGGCGAAGCCAATGCCACTTCACCTAGGAGAATATCAGTAGCAAGCAGTTTGAAAACCAACAGTCAAATTAGTGGAGTTGGTCGAAGAGTGACGATGTCGAATCAGGATAACACCCTGATGCTACCTGTGTTCCAAAAAATAGGTAAGGATGATGCAAATTAGCATGCATTCATGTGCAAAGCAATCTGGTCTGTGAAGAGGATCACAGAGGAAGCAACAAATATCATGTAGTTGGAGACCACATTCACGGAAAGAGCCTTGACGTGGTACATGAAGTACAAGGCCACTACGCCAGCCAGAAAGACAAGGTCCCTGACAAAGATCAAGCAAGATCTACTTAGCTAGTTCCAGAAACCTAAGTCAGATTCTCAATGCATCACACAGATAAAAGAGATTAAATAGAAGGAAGGAGAAACTGTGTGGGATTATGAACAACAGTTTAAGATTTTATTGGATAGGTTGACATTCCAAATCTAGGACGTGCAACACATGGAGTGGTTTATTGTAGGGTTAATTCCCCATATCCGAGTCCTTCTCACCCAACATAAGGTGAAAACTCAAGCGAAAGTGGTAGAAATTGTAATGCACCTAAAAGATACACCAGGAGGGGCAGAGATGTCAACGAGGTTGGTGCAGGTGCAGTTGCAACTGACCAACCTAATGATGCAGTTGAAAGATATGGAAAATTCGTAGGTTGTGCGTGAACATGTATGGTGTACCACATGTTTCTTTGAGGGGCGTCCCAAGGATGAATTCCTTGTACTTACAAATTATGTAGAGACGGACGTGCCAAGCCCATTTCCATCCGACAGACATAATGGTGCAAAATATGTAGACAGTGGAGCCATGTACCACCCCGCTACCCAACTTTGCAGAAGTATCAAATGATGAACCATACTACATTCTATGAATTGTGTAAATCAGTGGGACACGATGTTAATAACTATCGGTCACTCTAGTTGATGGAAGACAATACTCGCAATGCATTCCAGGTAGAGGAAGAGCAGAAGGGTGGTGATTGTGGTGGTGCTCAAAGAATCAGATACCAAGGAGGTCCAGGCTGGATATGAGCGCGGTCGCGACCGAGGATATGGAGGAGGGGGAGGTAGACCCCCCACTTGTTTCAATTACATAAAAATTGGTCATGTGTCAAGGCTTTGTATCAAACCATGCGTGATTTCTGCATACTGCTACAGTCCCAAGCATGTCACTAAAGACTGTCCTGACTTGTTAAAAAATTGGGAAGACAAGAAGGCCAATTGCAACATGGTACATGCAGAATTGTGCAAGAATAAGAAGAAAAATGAGGAGGTTGATGTCCAGATAGTAATCTGAGGAGGAGCGAAGACAAGAGAAGACTTTGAGCATGGTGAATGATCGAGCATAAGTTGTAGGGGAAAATAAGGAAGGCAACACAACCCCCTCTAAAGTTTGATGTTAATAGTTCCAATGCGATGCACATAAAGTGTTGGAAGAAGAAAGAGTGTGTGAGGAGCTACAACATGCAACTCATAAGTCACTTGAGGAGGCTCGGATCCGAGATGAAGTGCAGCAGGAGAAAAATATATCATTGGAGGAAGCTCGAATCTGTGAAGATGTACAATGGGTGACGTAGAGGTCACTGGAAGAGACTTATGCCCGTGAATAATTGCAACGCGCAACACAATTATCATTGGAGGAAGATCACATGCACGGAGAAATACATCACGCGACACAACGATCATTGGAAGAATCTCGTAGACAGAATGAGTTGCGACGTGCTAAAGAAGAAAGCACATGAAGAACAATGCTTGAAGGAATTGTAGCTCACAATGCACACATAAGCCTTGCACGACTTGATTCACAAGGAATAACCTAATGACCAAGTAAGTTATTTCTTGTGTTCTTGTTTGCAATTGATGAATGATCTAGAGGTTGCATGTAAGTTGACACAGATGTTAGCTACCTTCATGAGGGAACAAGGAGTGGTGACTATTAGAATAAAAGGTGTGCTTGTTTCACCGTAGACAATATCTCAATATTGTCACCCAACCATAGGCACAAATGCCACCCCCAAGCACCTTAACCTTGATAGACATAATAATTTCAGAAGAAAACCCTAGAACCAATAGCCAACCAAGGTAGCATACCTCTCTCTAGAGCTAGCGTACCAAGAAAAAAGTCCAAACCATAACCAAAGACTAAGTCACCACTGCAACAACTGTAGCTCTCCTCCATTCATGCGCACCACTTGTCCTTATGCAGTTGTGAGAGTGAGTGTGACAAGTGAGCTCTAGAACCCTCTTATTTATAGTCCTCCAAGTGACCTAACTAGGTCGACTTCTACTTCTGGAGGTCAATAATTTATTATAAATTATTATAATGAGTTGTCTTGTCTTCTAAGGTTATTTCCTAACCTTTTAGGGTTTCTCTTGCTTCTTGGAATATTCTAGACTCGTCAAAGGTTACATGAAGAGGTTAATACCTCCAGCAACTACCATAATATCAACTCTCCCTCCTAGATAGGGAGGTATTAAAGGCAATGGTATTGAGAAAAAACATACCATTCAACCAATAGCATCATCATAGCCACACAACCTATCTCATGATTGCATAGATCAAATTACGAACAACATCACCACTATCAATATCATCTGATAGCATCAATTGCATCATCTCTCGAGGCCATACTCCATCTAAGTAATGAGACACGATGATGAGTAAGTAATTCACTCAACAGAGTGATACAGGAACCATTCTTTTAATTTGGACATATGTCCTAGAAGAATAATTGTCCCAATAGATGTTGAAAGCCCCACAATGGGATACAAGGATCATTCTTCTAATCTAGACCTATATCCTAGAATAATGTCAGTCCTCCCATATGTTGAAAGCCACCCTATGGGCTACAGAGACCATTCCTACAAGAATGTCAGTCTCGAACTATTTTCTAATCGGGTCACATGTACCATAGATATCAATCTCTACCCATATTCCTTAGAAAATATTGGTCCTATATCAACCAGCCTAATCATGAAGTCATGCCCTTAGGAGGAAGAATATTAAACTTGATCGGGCCAATAAATATGCCTTAGGAAAAATACCAGTCCATGATACATCAACAATCTGTCAACCTGGACCATTCTCCACGGGGAGAATGTTTGTCCACTAGCAATTAATTCTGCCAGGACCATTCTCTGCCTAGAGAATGTATGTCCATCAATACACTGACTATCCATTTAGCTTGCAATGATCTCCAACACTAGTGGTAGTCTCCACAACAATCATATAGTAGCATACAACTTCTACAATGCCATCCAATAGAACACAATTGTGTCTATTCATAGTAGTATACAACTATTATCCAGTGGTACACCACCACTCCTAGTAGCACACTACTACTAACCAGTGACACACAATCACTTCCAGTGGATCACATCCACCATAGTAGCATACAAATATTTTCTAGAGACATACAGTCTCTACAACAATCATATCATTTGATATCAACCTGTATAAAAAATATCTTGATACAAACTGAGTCATCTAGGCCATTCTTCCACTCACATCTGTGAGATCTGGAAGATCATCTTCCCTCATAAAGTTAAGCATAAGCCATGGGCTATATGGACTATTCTTCCCAAGTATAGAAGAATAACTGTCCCGGATTTTTGAACCTGGACCATTCAACCTAACTGGGCCATTATTCTGGCACGATTCACAGTGCAACCTAGAGAGAATGAGTCTGCCCTAGGGAATGACTGTACCTGATTCTTGAACCTGGACCATTCAACCTAACTGGGCCATTCTTTCGGCATGATTCAAAGTGCAACCTGGAGAGAATGAGTCTTCCCTAGGGATTGATTGTCTAAACCATTTCCTATGGAAATGACTATCTTGCACCAACCTTCTACATTAGACCATTCTTTGACACTTCTCACAACTATGAAATTTGAAAGAATGATTGTCCGGAGAGGCAGACCATTCTTCTTGACCACTTCTCAGAGTGAATTCCAAGGAGAATGAATGTCCTAAACCATTCCCCCATACTAGCCACAAGGGATATCGTTGTCTATAGTACATCAATAATCTGTCCGACCATTTTCGTTATGAAAACGACTGTCCATTATGGACCAATTTCCGAACTGAAAAATGACTGTCCATCAGAAATATTGGACCACTTTCTGAACTGGAAAGTGACTACCCAACCTAGACCATTTTCCAAATTGTAAAATGATTGTCCATCAAGAATCTTGGACCACTTTATGGACTGGAAAGTGACTGCCCAACCTGGACCATTTTCCAAATTGGAAAATGACTGTCCATATATCAATAACATATCAGTGCTCCCTCCCAACCTGGGGAGTAATCACTTCCCTTTCCAATAAGTAATTCATCTCCATGAGTCCAGCTTGTCCCTTAAGTACACAAGCTTTTCATCTTGGACAGAGGCTTTACCAAAATATTTGTTATCTTCTCATAAGTGGAGATATACTAGAGAACCACTTCTCCCCTCTGGGCTTTATCATGAAGAAAATAATACTTGATCTCAATGTGCTTCGACCTAACATGGAACACCGGGTTCTCTCTAATAGCTTCACACATCTTCTATTATCACAATATATCACAATCAAATCCATCACCTAATCAATCAGTCCAGAAACCAACTTATGGAGCCACACTGCTTCCGTACAAGCATCACAAGCTGCAATATACTCTACTTCTGCAGTGTTGAGTGTAACATATTTCTATTTACCGCTAGCCCATGATATTGTGGCAAAGATTAAACTGAAACATACCCAAGAATAACTTATTTTTTTATCTGCACTCCCTACACAATCTGAATCAATAAATCCAAGCATCTATATATCATCTCAAACGTCCCACGAAGACATTTCAAGGAGTTATTTGCAATTATTTAATTCTCATGGCTAGGTTCCACCTGGAACTATTTTCACAGCAAAGAAAATATTTGGTTGAGTATTTTCCAAATACATCAACGAGCCATTCAATTTTCGATACAGGGATGGGTCTACTGGATCAAAGTCTCTCAACTTCTTTACATATTTCATCATGAGAATTTTCCATGGATTTGCAATCCATTATCCTTGACTTCTGAAGGACTATTTCGATACACTTCCTCTGTCATAGGATTTTTTCACCATGATTTTGTTGTACATGAGAGGCTCTGCACCAAGTTTCTTGAATCCATACAAGGTCTTCTTCCATCTGCATTCATGGGTCTCTTTTTGGTATAGCTCAAAACCTTGAGGTTTCTCTACATATGCTTCTTCTTCAATTACTCTGTTGAGAAGAACAATCTTTACATCCATCTGAGGTAAACTCCAATCCATGGATACTGTAAGAGATATAATGGATTCAATAGAGGTATATATGGTTACTGGAACAAGATTTCATCATAGTCTTTTCCCTCCTTATGGGATAACCCTCTAGCCCCGAATCTCGCCTTGTATCTATCAAAGCTTCCATTTATAACTCTTAACAGATTCTTCAATGGACCATATCATTAAGGATTATCTCCCACCTAATCTTGGCTTCATGATTAAATGAGCAATATCTAGAACTTCCTTGTTTTTTTTATGAGACTACATGCTTTTGGATTTCTGCAATCAATTCCCTCTATCTGAGAGAGTCCATGCTTCCTTCTGTTGCACCTCTCTTTGCTTCCTGCAAAGTGTCACAAGATTGTTCTGGTTTCTTCCCAACTGGCAGTTGTTGTAAGCATCGTGTCATCCTTATAAACTTATTCTATGACAACTTCTGCAAAGATTGTTCATCAAAGGTTTTCCAACATATTTCACATGGGTACCTTCCCGGAACAATACAAGAAGCAAAAGAAAGATCCAAGAAAATATGCTTTCTTTGATAAAAAACCGAGTTAGAGAATAAAATCTCAACCTTATAAGATCTTGACTAAAGTCATCTTATAACTTTGACTATAAGTTCATAATGCCATAACAACGAGAGATATATCAAGTCAAACCTGGAGAATGTGTTGATATTTTGAATGCACCGAATCAAATATCACTTCTTTGGACAAGCTCCCTTGTACATTCCCTACAAACACACTCATTCTAATGATACAAATTAAAAGAACATGTATATGTGCATACCGTTGTTACCCAACTGTGACTGTAAACCCTAGAATGACTTTGACCGACCAGAGGTTTAGCTGCTAGAGTATTGGTAGACCTCATAATGTTCCTTTCAATAGATCTCTCTTGGGCACAACATACACTTTCTTCATGCTAGGTACTTTCTCTTCATGACTTACATGTTCTGAGGTTCCTTCTCTTTTCTTGCTTCAAACTGTGGTTCCATGATCTTTCCTTTCATGATATCCAACACTTTATTCTTGGAAAGGATGAGGTAAATCCTTGTCTTCCATGCTCTGAATTTAGAAACCTCTTCTAACTTGTTTCTGACTTCATAGAGTAAGTTATGACTACTTTGGCTTGTTCAACAAGAAAAAGTGCACTGACCGAGAGTTCAAGATGACAACGTCACTTGGTGGCTATGACATGGATGGAGTCATATTGGATCTAGGTTTCGACATGAATATTTTGTCAAACAAATTTTCGGAGGTGATGGGTCAACCAAAATTGGTTTGGTCGCCCATCCAAATGTGGTTGCAAAATCAATACAAGATCTACCCAATAGGCCGACTGGAGCAAGTGGAAGTGAAAATAGAAAGAGTAAAAGCAAAGGCCAACTTTGAGGTCATAGAAATTACAAATGAATCTTATCCATATCCTGCATTAGTTGGCATTGATTGGGACTTTGATAATAATGTGGTGCTGAATTTAAATAAAAATAATATGTCATTTGAAACATACACCTTACTCACGGTCGCACCTTTGGATGCATATGAAGGGGATAGATACAATGAGCTAGTGGATGAGGATGCACAAAGCTCAACTATTGAAAAAATATATAAGATCATTGGGTGCAAGAAATATTACATCAACCCCATCACAAATGGAGAATTGAACTGGACAAGTGTCAAGTATAATGACACAGATTCTGAAGACACCATGGATAGATGGAAAAACAAGCTATATGAAGTGCCAACAAGGAGGCGCACACATATCTCTACAGAGGAGTTCGAGGAATAATTTGGATCCTATCGATATGACGAATCATAACCGATGGAAACATTTATTGCATGGATACAACGCATTTCCGAGCATCATAGGGCTCGCTCTCTTGATACAATACTCATAGGAATTCATGTGCGATGTTAGGCTGGGCATCGAGAACCTTATCATGAACCAGAAATTATTGAGGCCTTCACGCGAGAAAGGTTCAAACATGATATAGATATTCATCAATACATATGTTCTTGTGAATGAAAATGGATGGCCACACATCAACGTCAGACGCACCATAGAGACTTGCAAGACCCACGCAAGAGGATTCAAAATAAGGTTGTTCTCCTAGAACTTGGGATTTCCACAATACATACTAAGGAGTCAAATGTGAAAGAGATGGATTTTGCTACAAAATATGTGGCAGAAGAAAGAACATCGACTCATTTTGTCACAACTAACCCCATTGAGAAAACATACGATGCCCATAAGAATGACACAGTTAGAGATACTCAGTGGATAAAACACGTAGGATGGATACAGGTGAAGATTCGTTGTGGCCTACCATGGGCCACTAGGCTTAAGTAACCGATAGGCACCCATGTCGGGGGGCACATGAAAAATGCGCGACACCCATGAAGGATCACATGTGTGCATGTACGAATATGTCCCTGTCACACTTTAGGCCCCATGGTCCTAGTCTTATCACATATTAAGCTAGTGTTGTGTTCGTTATACAGTACCTAAACAAAATATCATTAACACAACCCTTAATAGTAAATTCTACGACCTTCTCGGAGTTTTCGCACGTTTGGCGGTAAAATTGGTCATCCTATGCCATTTAATGCATAAGGATTGATATGTTATCTGGATCATGAATTTCGACAGTAGCGTCTTACACAATGTCCAATCATTTATATGTTGATGGGATTGTCAGGATAAGATACATTTGAATGAACCAGAAGATGAAAAAAATTACTTATGGCACACCTCCTAGCTATCTCGTAGTACCCACTTGGTAACTTTCCCTTCTCAGACTTAATGTTGGACATCTTAGTACATAATCTCCTCAATATATA
The DNA here is from genome assembly GCA_009831015.1 of Picea engelmannii. Lineage (NCBI taxonomy): Eukaryota > Viridiplantae > Streptophyta > Pinopsida > Pinales > Pinaceae > Picea > Picea engelmannii. The sequence goes on from ML807083.1 coordinate 298,964, forward strand.
AAAGGGTCTGAAGTCTTAGTCAGAATCCTCTTTACCTATCCATAGCTTTCACCAAACTCTGTCGAAATAATTCCCATGGATTCGTCAAGAAGACCACATGGCCTGAATCAATCCAGGGTCGCCGAATACTGGAAGGCAGTAGAACCGACATTACCTCAGCATGTGACTTTCACGAGTTCCCAGACGAGGAGACCATAGGATTTCTAATTCACCGATTACAATGTTTGTGACCCCGGGCATTTCCCCACCTTGGTATTCCACCATTATGATTGCATCATTCACAACGTAGACAATAAGTCATTGGTACTCACACATGAGTGGGACCAACCTCTCAGACAAGTAGGCATTCTCCCTCTAATTGACTTCCCTCACTTTGGGCATAGCGAGATCGTCATCCTTTGTGTCCACTTGTTGATCACCCACCTCCACAATGGATACTTGTGGCTGGGGGGGAAGTATTTGGTCGATGAAGCAAAATTCCATCGTGTTACAGGCCTACCCATGTAGGGCAATGAGCCAAAAAAATCCTTAGTCGCTAAATATGTTTCACAACATGAAATATATGGCACATATAGTACCTTTCATGGTAGGCGTGGGGTACTCATTTCATAAATAAATGTCTGACTAGTTTGTTTTGCTATGCAATTGATAGCCTGCAAAATCCTGCACAATTGTACAAAGGAGGAGTGCCCATTTAGGTTAGTCATTGTAGCTAAACGGTGTGTTAATGAGGTTCATATGGCATTGGATCGATATGAGATGAATGAATTCATTGACGATTACTTAGACACCCAAAACTCCGAGAAAGAGTTTCATTAAACTTGGATTCTACTACTTCTCGCCATGGTGCTTTGGTGGCCCCTTCAAGGTTTTGAAAAATATTCTAGCAATTGACATGCCATTGAGGCTCCCTGTTTCCTGTGACTTCATGAGATCAAGAATCCTCACACCAAAGAATCCAATGATGAACTATTTCAGAATTGGTACGAATAACTCATCCAAACAACTACTTTGTAAGAATACATCCCGTGCACCCTCATGGACATGTATGATGGTTACCTTTTATTTGAATGAAATTTCCATAACATATTCATCTATCCCAGTGATGATCGGGGTACTGCAGTGGCACTCCTCCCATTCTTGTTGATAGTTTGGTTGGCATTGATGTCAAACCTTGAAGAAGCCCTAATGGTGTGGTTTTGGTACCCGAAGTTGAATGATGAATATGGACATGATGGACAGAGTAAATGTAGGAAAGACACTCATAAATGGATATAACTTGTCGTTCCATTTTTGGTGATATGTGTAATTCCACGTAGTTCCTCATGGTTAGGGAGATATGGCCTTGAGAAGTTGTAAGCCTCGAAGAGTGGTCAAGAAGCCCCTAGTTGGTTACAAGTCCTTAATGAAAGGGTACAATTGTTGTAACAAGAAAACTCTAGAAGCCCTAAATTAAGGAGAGGAGTTACCTAACACAAGTATAAATACACCTCAAGGAGTCATTCACATATACTCTCACGCATTCATTAATTGATTATCTATCTTGTGAACTAGTGATGTTTTTTCTAAGGTTGTGACAATAATTTCCGAGGAAGGTCGAAGGTGAAAGTTTTAGAGTTTTAGAAAACATGAGTAACCCTATTTTATGAGGTATACGCATGTTATAGGTCAGAAGGGTGCGGATGTATGTGGGATACAATAGAGAAAAGCGTGGATACCCACGGGTAGTAGAGGAGAAAGGCGTGGATCTATGAAAAACTCATGAAAGATTGAGTAAATGTTGGTACCAGGTCCCTGAAGTTTGAAGGAAGTCTACATGTTAGTATCTCAGAGTTTCAGGTCAGCTTCAGAGGTATTGGTATGGTGGTATACTTGTTTTTATGGTTACTTTTTGTCATGATATGGTGTATTCTTGAGGCATACTTGGTATGGTTGGTTTAGTATTTGGATATGGGATATCTTGGTTGCTTGGTTGAGTGAGGAGCACTCTTATATCTGGTTCAGTATATGGCATGGTTGTTATAGTTCATATCCTCGATTTCATGTTGTATGGTGGCATATGCATGAGGGACATGCATTGTTTCTTTGAGATACTTCATTGACGATATGGTACATGTTTATACATGATTGATGCTATGGTATATGGTACACGTTGTATTCATGGTTGATGTTATGGTTTATGATTGATGCATGTTATAGTTCACATATTGGTACACAATTGATGCATGGTATGGTATATGCACATTGGTTGGATACAATGATAGGTTGATGTGATAGTAACAGTGATAGTGCAGTGGCAGTGGTTGTGGTAGTGACAATTGATCTACACTTATATTTCATGGCGACGGAACGTGGAAATGATAGGTGGTTGTAGACACCTTCCGGTTGGAGCCAGAGAACTTAAAGGGTTGTAGCTTCCTTCTGGATGGAGCCAAAGAATTTAGGGATTTGTAGCTTCCTTTAGGTTGGAGCCTGAGAATAGGGGGTTGGATCCTCCTTGCAGTTGTAGCTGGAGAATTAGGAAGTTGGTGCTTCCAATGAATGTATTCTTTTGATATATAAGAAAATCATTATGTGGTTTTCTCCCATTTGGGTTTCCATGTAAATTCCGATGTACTATGTATCTATTGTGATGCGATGTTGTTTATGATTATACTATTGATGATATATTGAATGCTAATAATAAACTAGTGAATATTGTTGAAGAATATACTATGGTTAAAATTAATATAATTTCTCATTATTTATTCACCCCCATTTTACTAATCCAACAATTCTGCATTACCAAAGAAGACATCCAACAAGGCATGGTCAAATGGCCCGTGATTCTCCAATCACTCCCAATTGAGGACACTAATACTCTATAGATGTGCACTAAGCACACTTAGGACTGAAAGAAGTTTGAAGTTGCACAACAACAAATGCAGTGCATGGTTTCCCAGGGCAGGGGTTCCAATACTGATGCGACCGAAAAGTGCTCTCAGGACCCCCATCCCGCGTAGCCACAATTCCAATCCACCATGGTTGGGGCCAAGTGAAAGAGGACCAACCCATCTATCCACGATATCATTCCCTCCACATAGTCAGGTCTATCCAGATGACGTTGGGCGTCACCACATTAATAGATGCCTTAAAACGCCAAATTTTTCTACAACAACAACTGCATTCCAAGGTTCTGTGCAACATCGACCATATTTTTCGATAGCTCTGGGGAGAATCACTAGTTCTGGACAATACTATGTGGTCTTCGACTTCCAAAATTAATTACAATTCCCCCACTCGAGTCCTTAAAGTGAGCCACCCAATATTACTAACAGTAGATGCCAACCGTGGCGATATCTCATTGACACTGATTCCAACTCCCATCATGCAAGATTTAATTTCCACCCTACTCTATGAGTTAAGTGAGTGTAGTGACAGGTTAGGCCAAGCTCATGCACATTTATATCTCTAACACCAAGTAGACATTGTCACGCATAATCAAACGCGCAAGCAATACCAAAAGGAGATTCAAGATCATCAAGCATTATAGAGGAGGTATGAAACTGAAAGGGTGACACATAAGGTCACCTAGGCTTAGTACATGGAGCTAAGTACAATGTTCACCGATCTTCTGGGCACCATGGACAATTTATTTTCCCAAATTACCACTACTTCTACATAAGGGTGCGACGTCCCTCTAGGATTTAAACTCTCAATTGTAAAAGCTCGCCTGCATAATCTAGAGGCACAACTTGTTGCCCTTTGTCCACCAATTTTCCCATAAAATCCTACTGCAAATCAGTTCCAACAAAGGATTGAGTCAGCCCAAGCAGCTCTCCACGATAGCCAACATCGAGTGGAAGCATTCTCCATCATGTTCGACTAAAACTTTTCCCTATGGACCCATCTCCAAAATCCCCTGGAAATATCTATAATCTAATATCGGGTTCGTGCGACAGAATTGGAGGTCACACAACAAAAGAGAGATATGACATCTTTGCCTCCCATGGATCGCATCATTGCGATGGTAACAATTGTAGCCAAAACAAAGGAGATCACTGCAGCTTGGGATGAACAACAAAATATGGCAAATATGATCACTTATATGGCTGATAATGCCTTGGTCTGATTTACTCAACTCTTCGACGTGCAAGTTGTTGTTGACCCTATCATTGAGAAAATCCACAAAATAGACTTCACATCCTCTCAGGTCACGGTCGTGGAAGTTGAGGTGGTTGTTTAGCTTACATAGGATCTCAGAGATACTTTAATGAGCCTGAGCACCAATTTAATGAGTTCGTGCAGAAAATCAGAAGCACTGTGTCATCCATTGAGGCGGTAATTCCATGAGGCAGTTGGCTAGAGGACAAGCCAAATAATAGTGGTGGGGGCTTGCTGGCACCCAAATTTTTGGGTTCATTTCACGTGCATGCACAAACAAATTTGAGTGGGCTCATTCCAAATTTTGTGCGAGTTTTGTACGTGCCAATTTCAAGTTTTTCACGCGTTGAAGCTAAATGCATATAGAAGGGAAATAAGTGTGCATTGGACTGAGTTTTGAGAATGTGTTCCAAGTATGAGGCCTATCAAATGCACATCGGTCCCAATTTTGATGCGCAACAGAAATAAAGGAGACGCATGACATAATCAAGAAAGAAATCACCAGGAAATCCTCTCGAATGATTATGACCATCAGTACAATGGATTGTGGAACCAACAAAAGATGAGTTGGCGAGGCAGTTAATATTTCCCTCATTCCATAAGGCTATGTGGACTGTAGACATGTTCTAGAAGTCTGGGAGGTAGTTTTGTTAGTAGAACGAGTGGAGAAAAGAAGAAAGAGATAGAGCTCTCAAGCAGAGAAATCTTTAAAAGTAAGCAACAAAATCAGAAATAGAGTGGGATGGTTAGATGGTGAAAGAGTCAGACACCCACTTAGAGAGTTCATTGAGTTATGGTCTAGTGTCTCGAGCTCACTCTGAGCCTATGTAATGTTTTATTGCTTCTTAATATAAATATGATTATGTCATATGTCTAAGGTCTTAATAGGATACACATTGTGTAGTGTGTTGTATTTCTTGGGATTTATAGTAAAAGGGGTGTGTGACTCTGTTGTTGTCAAATACAATTTTCTTACTGTATGTTTGTTCTCAATGGAATGAAAGGAATAATAAAGTTGTGACATTTTTTTTTATGTATTATGTGTCTATCATGTGTTATTTGGATATGTGTGTATTGTTTTACTTATTAATCACAATAAGTAGTCGGATATGGAATGTATGAATGCCATCCTAGATGGATCCTAGCTTTTTTAGTCCTAAATCCCTGACACAAGACCTTATGGTCTTTATGATCCTCTCTGCATCTTGGGTGAGACCTTCGTCGACCTTGTCTAAGGATTGATATGTCGATGCTCTGGTTTTTTTGTTAGTCAACTTTGGATGAACCCTAGGTCTAAACTCCCCGACATTAATAAGGACATGCGCAAGTGTGAACACAACGCCAACATAATTAAGTGAGTGGGTGTGTCAATGTTGAACTAAGTTTTAGAGCAGCTTCATCTCATACTATTAGTATTGATTCCACCATCAAATTCAATAACCATTCATGATGTCTAAGTGAATAAATGTTTTGAGTGAGCTAGTGTTGATGGGAGAATATAAAAGAAGCAAATTGTAAAGTAAGCAATGAATTGAAGGAGAGAGAGCTCTTCACAATCTTGTTGGATAATTTCATATTATAAATAAGTGTTGTTTCATTGGAGTGCTGATAATGTATTAGACACATAACATACTCCATTAAATAGTCCTCAACCATAGTAAGAGAAATTCAACCTTTAGTCTTTGACGCAAAATTTTCCACCCAAACCATAATCAATCGAAATCAAGAAACTAGAGAGACCAACATTAGGGTACATGAGAGTGCACATTGTATTTGTGTTGTCTACTTGAACAATAGTCACAACTAATCCTTCATTAGATAGATAGGAATCTTGATCATTGGGTAGAGTATACAAAAATCTAGAGTATAGCCTATTTAATTGAGAATAGGTTTGTTTTTCTTATAGCAAAGATAGGGTGCAATTGCTTTGTTGTTGTTAACAATTATTGGTGTCTTCCTTGGATTGCAAAGATAAAAATAGAACCATCCTTTCATACAATATGGAGAATAGTGTTGCAGATAAGTATGCACCCATACTTACAATATGGAATAGAGGCCTCAAAATCAATTCTGAAGGAAGAGAACTTGACGTCATACAGAGAACAAAGAAAAAAAAAATCCATAAAGGATCTATGTTAATGAAGCAAGTGGGCTATGTTATCACCGTAACATTTTTTTATGGGATCCAAGTCTTGAGACTTAGCTAGGGGCTAAACAGGTGTAGAGACATGATAAACTGGAGGTCAGGGATACATCTAGCGGAATAAGGCCAAATATAGCAAAGGTGTGAGGTTGATGGGACCTGGCGGGCCACAAATCTCAGACATCCCAAATTGATGGTCAGAAACCATATCGGGTGGAGAATTAGCACAAAGTTTAATCGTTGAGAGCAGGCCTATAGAAACACTGTGGTTTCATCCCGCAACCACGTGGTGCCACCAGATGCATATCACGGTGAAAAGCAGTCTACCCCAAACCGATTTGCCTCACCCCTGATATCGGAAAGCACATATAAAAGGAGGGCCCCTGCTCATTATTTTATGATTTTTCAAATCATTTGAACGTTTGAAATTGGCGCAACCGCTCTATTCAAAATGAGGCTCAATAGTACGCCAGACTCTTGCGATATTCACTCATTCGTAGGTATTTTTCGTTATTTCCATGGACCCTGTCATTATGTCCGTAATAGACCAAGACCCCACCTCAAAAGAAGAATCCCTAATTGGCAGAGACTCTAATTTATTTGACACCGAAATAACTGTCTCACCCATATCGTATCCAGAGCCAAATTTTTAGATAATGTAGGGAGACAATTACATTTCCTCGAAGCGGTCCAAGCCTCCATAGTCCCTTACGATGTCGAAGTTGCATTCCCCTTCCCAAAATTCGTAATCTGGTGTGCAGAACAATACTCATAGGAAGAGAAGGTCGTCTTAAATAAATTAGGGTCAAAGGTCCTGTGCAAAGTAGATATCCCATCAATTCAATACGCCCTCAACATACCAGAGTCTCCCTCCACAACGTCTGAATCCTTCGAGGAAGAAAATTTAATTGCGATTTACAGAGAATGTACCCCCGAGGTCAAAACCCTATTTTTACAGACAATCGTTAGACCCGAGCATCATTCTGAAAGTCTTTCTTTTCCAATGAGTGTAAGCATCATGGTTATTGAAGTCTAGTGGGCCTGTTCCATACTCTGTGAGATTTTAGGTTTAGATAATGACAAATATATAGTTGAGGTCATGCTAGGTTTTCTATTAACATTTTACAAGTCGGAGTCCAGCCAGTCAGTCCGTATCAGTTTTGATGAGTTCATAGATGATAATGTACACAAAAAGCTAGCGAATTTCCAATCACTAAGACACTTCAAGTATTACACATACCTACTGAAGATGTTCCTGGAGGCAAACAAAACAGAGTTCCCCGAAGCGACATTCATCTCAACTGAATGAAAAAGGATCACAATGCTCATTTTCATAAATAATATCATGTCCATAGTTTACAGCCTGATATTCAACTCTAGCCTGCCAAGAATCCTGGAGGACATGAAAAGTTATTTGCAGCCAAATCCAGAAAACAAGGTGGGAGATTGGGTGTTGTTCATGCATTCTACAGTAATTTGGGTATATGGCTGCCAAGAATCACCTTACCTTCTGTCGATTTTTCTGATGCCCAAATTCTTTTCCCTGGAGCTCATCGGGCAAAGAGTCATCTCAGAAACAAAACATTTTCTAAAAATGCACAAAGCATCCAACTTAAAATTTCCTTTCATAATAGGACCCTTTGTTGTGAAAACTAGACCATGCTTGCCTCAGATCCATGCCAAGCTCAAGGGGTTTGGATTTTCACAGCTACAAGGGAGAAAATATGATCCACATCAGGTCATATATAAAATAAGATTGATGAGCAAACATGGCCCTTATGAACATGAGTATGTTGAAGGTTTTGATAAATTGGAAAATATGGAAACCTGTACAGATATGGAAGTCATTTTGAAGCCTGATCAGACACAACAAATAGGTTCAACCCTACATCAGACTCAGAAACAAAAAACTCCTCCAAGGTTGATTATTAAATCTCCCAAAATGAGTGTTTATAGCAAAAATAGTAGTTCAGAGGCCCTGAGCACCAGTGGTCAGCAAAATGTTCCCAAGAAAATGAAAATCACATAGTCTCAAGTTTCAACAGATAGTAGACCTGAAGAAAGAAGAACCTAAAGAGTAGATGAACTTGGAAATGGTGGAGAATGGGACCAAAAGCGAAGAGGCTGGCACATGAAGCACGTCGCAGAGTGAAGGAAGTTCAAGGGCTTTCAGCAGTCAGAAACATGTCTTTAATAAGACACCTGGAGAAATCTACCAGTCCAAAGAAGATTTAGAAAATCAATATGCTATGAAAGGAATCTTGGCCATGAGTAAGATAAGATATTTGATACCTGGGGTAGAAAGGATTTCTCAACACAAGTCTTCCCTATTTTCAGTCAGAGATGTAGAATGGAAGACACTCAACATAGCGATTGTAGATGATGATAAAGTGTCTGAGATCAAGCTACATTATGAAAAAATCAGTGCCCCAGACAAAGTGAAGTTCCACAGAAACACCAATGACATATTGTATTCAGACTATCTGAGCCTGATATTGAAGGTTTCAAGGCTGACAACTCATGCACTTAAGTTGGAAGGACACTTGAGGCAAGAAAAAACATCTAGCAGAGCCTGGCAAACCCAGGTCAAGAGACTAGAATCTAAAGGCCCTCAAGGGATAAAATATTCCTTAGAGGAGAAAGACAAGATGATTCAAAGCATGAAGAAGAGGCTAAATATGTCTACCACAAAGCATCCACAAACAACAAAGATGGCTACTCTAGAACAAGAAAAAGAGACATTGCGACAAGAAACACTAAATTACAAGGCCAAAGTAATGCAGTTGGAAAAGGAAAAGGAGGGTTGGTCACAAGGGTGGGTAGAGATATCAAACATGACTGCAGCTGTGTCTGGTACTGTATGAGATGGATCAAGAACTGAAGAAATTGTCCAGGCTATGTCACAAGTTAACTTGAAGATGAGAGATATAAACACCCTTAAGGGAGTCATAGAAAAGCTGCATCAAGAAATGAAAATAAAGAATGAGAAGATGGCCCAGTTCCAAAAAGAAAATCAAGATTTGCAGGAAAGAGTAAACAAGATGAAGACAAGGTTGAAGGGTAAATCACTTTTGCAGGGAGCTAAACATGTAATCTGAGATTCTATTGTTCTTGAAGATGCTAAGTTCAGGGTGTACCTAAATTTCATAAATGACAAAGATAGCATGTCTATCACTTCCCGAAGCAGGTGTACTATTGTGAATGAGACACTGGCGAAAAAGCCCTCAGAATGGGCCCAGAACGCTATAAATTTGCTGAATTTCGTTCCCACTGCTGAAATTCTGACAATTGGGGTCAAAGAAAGGACTACACTGATCATTTTGGCTAGGAGGGTCATTTCTAAGCACAACTTGCTCAAGTCAGTTCAAACCAAAGCCGTACAGATGGAGCAGAGTATACAAGAATTCAAGGATCTGTTTGAAAATTTGTTTATCAAAGGCCTCCCACCATTTTGGGATGGAAAAGGAAAATTATATGATCAAGAGGAATACAATTCTCTCCTCTCCCAGTACAGAATGGATAATTCCAAGTTTGAAGGCCTGGAGGAAAACCTGAAAGGACCAAATTTGGTAGAGTATTTGGCCACATATTTTGAAATCTTAAATCAGTTCAAGACTGTAAAGATCGAACTGCCAACTATGAATTATGCTACTTGCATCGACTTGGAGATCCTGATAAAGGAAATGCTGGATTACGAGATTCCTTCTGACTTACAGTGGAAAGAAATCGTGCGGCTAGGAAAGACAAAATGCAGTTTTCCAGGAACCAACAAATAGTTGCCAGGTGTCACCAGATTGGCGAGTTCAACAGAAGATCAAAGAAAGATATATGGCGAAGACAAAATGCGAGCAGTTGGAGAAATCAATCGTTATTTTATGAAACATTTTTGTTTAATCATTGTAAATCGGTTCACATACCGAGACTGTCAGTTGAAATTATCGTAGTCCGTTTTAGAAGTTGAAACGTTTCAGTTCAACCATTGTAATCGAATTGTATAAGTACTAGAAGTTTCGAATGAATTAATGTTGGAAGAAGTGAAAGGGAACCTTTTAGTTGTTTCTGAACTCAATTGTAATTTTCTGGAGCTGAATTGAATACGTATGCAGAAGCTTTTGAAGTATCTATGAAAAAATTCTAATGGTGGTGATATGAGTTTTGTCTCCTTTCATTGTATGTATTTCATGTGTTCTTTAATTCCATTTACATTTTCTTCTGTTTAAATTGGAGAGTTAAAGGCCCATAATTCATCTTGTGATGCTCTCAGCTTAAGCAATTTAAACTGTGTAATTTTCTTCCTAGCTAATTCAGAATTCATTTCAATAATAGTCTAATGCAGTTATTTGTTTTCTCCTTCCTCTTACACCCTGCTTAAATACAATTTACAACTCAGATTCATTGCCTCATTTATCCTTTATCCTCTGGATATTTCTATTGGACAATCATTTTTTTCATTCAATTTCAGAATTTTGACTCAATAGCCCTAAGTGACCCTCCCCTTCTTTTCCAACAACTTTATAAAACCCCCCAAAACAAACTAAAACTAGCCATTGATTGCAAAGAACATCAAGTGACACGAGAGAGCCATATCTGAGTTGATCAGGCTAGTGCCCAACTCTAAAGTAGGTTGAAACAATTACCTCTGTCGTTTGTCTATCAGCTAGACAAAATTTATAGAGTGCTAACATTCTGGCACCATTGCCGGGGACAAAATCGAAAATCTTCCCTGGGAAAAGAACGACTAAAAGATTTAGTTTTGATCCATGAGGGTGACAATGGATCAAATACCTTATTGGCTAAGATTGTTTTTTCCCTGGCAACTCTATTACCAAGAGACCAGTGGCACCAAGCAACGTGAGCTAGAAATCCTGGCTCCTAAGAGAATTCACTCCAGGATAAACCCAGACCGAGAAGCTGCAATCCATGTGTCTGATCCTGAAAATCTTGTACATAAAAGAAAATAAAAGCAAGTAACCCCAGTGTTGCGTTTAAACCGGTATCTGTCCTTACCCAAGGATGGAATGAAAAGCATTGAAGACCTTGATTTTGATGTAAAATTTGAACAAACTTTGTTCAGAACTAAATCTGAATCTTGTTTGAGCAAGGTCATCTTTGACGAAAATAGATTCCAAGATTTGATTTTAGATGCATTTGCGAAGCCTATTGTGATTCATACTCAGAACCAACAACCACTTCATCCCCTCACAGTAGCCATGGCAGCTAGATTTTCTCCTCTCATAGTTCCTGCTCAAGTACATGATTTGCCTCAAGAGTATAATTTAAGGATCAAACTATATGACGCTGAAGGTAGTGTGTCAACTCAGAAACATCTAGACTGGTTCAATGATTTTTCAGACTTGGAAGGAGTAGATTTTGAGGATGTAAAAATGAGACTGTTTGCACAAAGTCTTGCAGGAGAAGTGAGGAAGTGATTCAGATCCCTTCCAACAGCTATTATCGTAGACTTTGAAGCCTTTGAAACCAACTTCCTTGCAAAATGGGGTGACAAGAAAAATCCCCTTCAGTTGTTGACTCAGTATAACAACATGAGGAGAGCACCCGATGAAACAGTACAGGAGTTTTCAACCATATTTCTAAAGGTCTATAATATGATTCCTACTGAGGTAAAACCCCCCCTAAAGCTTCTCAACTTAGATATGTTGATTCTTTTGAAAGTGATTTTTCTTTTTTATTAAGAGAATGAAGATCTGCTACATTAGATGATACGATGACTGATACCATAGAAGTCGAAGTGAATCTAATGGCTTCAGGAAAGATAAAAGATAACTCTGACAGGGACATGAGAAAAACTCAAGATAAGGCACAACCTTCGACCTCACAAACATCAAAAGAAAGGTTTGAAATGATGATGAGAACCATGGAGAGAATGATGGAAAGAATGGACCTGGATTATAGGCCTAACCCCAGAGAATAGGTTGAAGGTCCACCTAGAAATCCGAGGAGACCAACAATCCCACAAATTAGACAAAGAGAACAAAGAAATTAGGGGAATCAAGCAAATCAATCATATCAGAGAAATCAAGGGAATCAGGGAAATCAGGCGAATCAGGGAAACCAAGGAAATCAAGGGATCAACAAATAAGGCCTCCTTTCCAAAATAATGATGTAAATGAGAATTATGATGGATATTTTGAAGACAACATGAACTGCTATGGTGATAAAGAAACATAGGTGTTTTTGACTAAAGAAGAACATGACCAATTCATGGATGCGAATGAGATCTTCATGCAAGATGAGGAAGAGAGGTTATCGGTAGAAAGGGAATACTACCAAGCAGGATTTGGGGATGCCATCATGCAATTCAAGAGGAAATACAATCTATGAAATCAGAAAGTGCCTGAAAACCCTCGAAAAGGAAACCCTCCAAAGGGAAATCTTCCAAAAGGAAACCCCACCAAAGAATCTCAGAGTAACATACCCTCTTCAAGTCAGCCCAAAAAGGATTTTGCTACAAAAGATTTTGCTGCAAAAAGTATTGTGGACAAAGGAAAGAAGAAATAAGAGCCCCAAAAGAAAATATTAGAGGCGAAGAAAGAAACAGTCACCAAAGAGATAGAGAAAACCTCATCCTCCTTTAATTTTGAAAGTGAGATGGCCAAGTTTAAAATTTATGTACCATTCAATGAATTGATCAAGAACAACGAATATAGAAATAATATCATCAAGATGCTTAAGATGGAACAGACTTATGATACCCTGAACGTACAAGATGATCACCCTGCCATCTTATTTGGACCACGAGTAGAAGAAAACAATGATAATGAAGAAGTCCCCCCTTTCTATGTCAGCCTAAAAATCCATGATATGACTCTTCACAATGCCATGTTGGATTTAGGATCATCTCATAACCTAATGCCCAAGGTGGTTATGGATCAACTAGGCATGGACATCACAAGGCCTTACAAAGACCTGTTCTCTTTTGATTCCAGGAAGGTGAAGTGCCTAGGTCTTTTCAAAGATCTGGTAGTATCTTTAGCACAGATCCCAACAAAGAAAATGGTTATGGATTTAGTGGTTGTTGATATTCCTCCCAAGTTTGGCATGCTGTTATCGAGGTCTTGGGCTGCAAAATTAAAGGGAACTCTCCAGATGGACATGCCATACGCCACTATCCCTGTCTTTGGTCAAGATAGAAGGTTGCACAGAGAGGTTTTTATCAAATACATGGTCAGCAACAAGTCACAATCGAGTAATAATCCCATCTACTCTGTGGAAACTGAGTTGGGATCCTCCATTTTCTTCAATGACCCGTGTTTTGAAGAAAAAGAGTCAGAGATTGGTATGGCTGACAAAGAAAGATATGAACAACAGATTGAGGAGTTTTCAGAGCAGCAGGATAATGCAGAAGATCAGACATGGAAGATAGGTTTCAACAAAGTTGCCTATAGAGAGGGATCAGGGGCTGGCATATGGATCAATCACCCCAAAGGAGATTCAAAATTGTCTTCTTATAAACTTGTTTTTGAGTGCACGAATAACATGGCCGAATATGAAGCATTAATATTGGGGTTGAAGGTTTTGAGATAATTGGGTGCCAAAATAATTGTTGTACATGGATACTCTGAGCTAATTATCAATCAAATCAAAGGCATATACCAATAAAAACATCCCAGACTGAGGGCTTATAGGAACCTAGTACTAGACCTCCTTAAGTAATTTCTAGAGTATAATCTTTCAACAATTCCAAGAGAACAAAATTAGATTGTTGATGCCTTGTCTACTTCAACAACGGTTTTCAAAGTTCCAATCTTCCCTGACAAAAAATACAAGGATGAGGTCAAGTACAGGCCAACAGTACCAGATAATATTAAGTAATGGTAGGTTTTCGAAGATGACAAACATATATAAATCTTCCTTAAGATGGAGAATGAATTTGAGAATCTGAACATTGATGAAGAATATTGAAATGAAGAGGTAGATGCAACTACTTTCACCAAGGATGGGTACTTCAACAATCACATTGTAGGCAGAGACATAGTTCATCTAAAGAGAAACATCATTCCCAAGGGTCGGGTTCCATTGGAGAAACTCTTTGATAATAATGATGTGGCCAGAAGTCCAAAAAATACAGTAAATGAAGGGGATGTGGAAGATTGCAATATTGGGACTCGGGAGGACCCAAAGATCATCAAATTGTCCAAAACACTCAGTCCTGAAGTCAAAGAGAAATATATCAAATTAATGAAGGAGTTCCCTAATGTTTTTGCCTGGAGCTATGATGATATGAAATTCTATGACACTAGTATAATTCAACATATGATCCCAATCAAAGAAGATCACAAACCTTTCAAACAGAAGTTAAGAAGGATAAACCCCTTGTTGCTACCCTTAATTGAGAAAGAGGTAAAGAATCTATTTGAAGCCAAAATTATAGTATCCCTGAGATTTTCTAAATGGGTGGCAAATCTGGTGCTAGTCAGAAAAAAGAGTGGAGAAATTAGGTTGCGTGTGGATTTCAGAAATTTAAATAGAGTATCTCTAAAGGACAATTACCCACTTCCTAAGATGGATCACATTTTACAGAAAGTGGTGGGTTCTCAAAAAATGTCAATGTTAGATGGATTCTCAGGATACAATCAGATTATGGTGCACCCTGACGATAAGGAGAAGACATCCTTCACAAATCCATGGGGAACATTCATGTATGCCAAGATGCCATTTGGGCTTATGAATGCAGGGGAAACATTTTAAAGAGCTATGGACATAGATTTTGTTGATGAAAATGAAAAATTCATCGTTATCTACCTAGATTATATCACTGTGTATTTTGTTTCAGTGAGGAATACCTCAAGCATCTTAGAAGGGAATTTGAAAAATGCAGAAAGTTTGGTATCTTGTTGAATCCTAAGAAGTCAAATTTTGCCATGGAAGAAGGAAAGCTACTAGGTCACATCATTTCAAAAGAGGGAATAAAGGTAGATCCCAACAGAGTTGAGGGGATCTTAAAAATTGGCATACCTAGAAGTAAAAAGGAGGTACAATCTTTCCTGGGAAAAGTGAACTTTTTGAGAAGGTTTATCCCTAACTTGGCCGAAATCATAAAGTATATTACCAACATGCTCAAGAAAGGAAATGAAATAAAGTGGACCCCTGATGCCAGAAAATCCTTTGAAGACATAAAAGTGGCATTGACCAAAGCTCCAGTACTGGCCAACCCTAACTTTGAAAAGGACTTCATATTGTTCTTTTTTTCCTCAGAGCACACAATTGTTGGTGTTTTACTACAGAAAGATGAGCAGAATTTTGAGAAGCCCATAGCATATGACAGTAAGACATTGAGGGATTCTCCTTTGAAATATGATATCATGGAGAAGAAAGCATATGCACTAGTCAAGGCCTTGAAAAAATTCAGAGTTTACATCTTGCATTCCCATACTACTGCTTATGTACCCAGTAGCTTTGTGAAAGACATCCTGACCCAACCTGATCCTGAAAGAAAGAGGGGTAAATGGATAGCAGTGTTGTTATAATATGACCTTGAAATCAAACCCACCAAGTTGATCAAGGGACATGGGCTTGCGAAGCTAATGGCACAGACCAATTGTGAGCTCCTAGGAATAAATTTCACTGCAGACTTGTCAGAGGGTGCAAAAGAAGAGAGAACTCCACAAATATCCCATAAATTTCTTGACTCCACATGGTATGCAGATATCATCTATGTGCTGAAAAAATTGCAGGTTCCTCCTGAATTTAGTAAAACAAAGGCCAAATTATTGAAATTGAAGGCGAAAAAGTTTTGTATAGTAAATCAATCTCTATATTGGAAAGATCCAGGGGGAATTTTATTGAGTTGTTTTCTAGAAGAAGAAACAAAAAAGACCATCAAAGAGTTCCATAATGGTGACTGTGGGGGTCACCATTATTGGAAAACCACTGTGCGTAAGATTTTGAGGGCTGGGTTCTATTAGCCTAGCATTTTTCCCGATGTCTATAAAGAAGTTACAAAATGCCATGAATGTCAAATTTTTGATGGGAAGGGAAAATTGCAGCCTCTGCCTTTGAAACCCATCTCTGTGGAAGCTCCTTTTAGACAGTGGGGCCTTGATTTTATAGGGGAAATACATCCACAATCCTCATCCCAACACAAGTGGATTCTGACAGCAATAGATTATTTCACTAAATGGGTTGAGGCAGTTCCCACAAGGCATGCGACAAATGTTGTTATCATCCAGTTTTTAGAAGACAATATTTTGTCCAGGTTTTGATGCCCAATCAAGATCATAATAGACAATGCAGCAACTTTCAAGTCCAAGAAAATAGAGAAATTTTGCAGTGATTACAATATCACCCTTGGCCATTCTACATCTTACTACCCTCAAGGAAATGGATTGGTTGAGTCCTCAAATAAAAGCTTAGTCATAATTATCAAGAAATTGTTACAAGAAAATAAAATAGCTTGGCACAAAAAGATCATCCATGCACTATGGGATGACAGAATCACCCCAAAGAGATCTATAGCCACATCCCCTTTCCAAATCATTTATGGTATAGAGGCAATCTTTCCTATTGCGTTGGGGTTGCCAGTGATGAGGTTGTTACAGGAGAAAGATGTAGAAACATATGACACTCAAAGAAGAAAGGATGAACTAATCAGTGTCCAACAAACCAGGGAAAAGGATTTTAATAACACTTAGTTGTGCCAAGACAAGATCAAATATTCTTTCGACAAGCGTACCAAGGTGGATGAATTCAATCTGGGAGACTTGGTACTAATATGGGACGCCAGAAACAAAGATAAGGGAAAGCATGGGAAGTTTGACCATCTGTGGTTGGGACTGTTCAAGATTGCAGCATACCGTGGGAGTAATTCCTACATACTACAGGAGAGTAATGGAGACGTTTTTGGAGGAGTGCCTGTGAATGGAAGGTTCCTCAAACATTACATCATGTAAACAATCATCACCCCCTTCCATTCATTGTACATAATCATTTTCGTATTTTCTTTTTTCATGAAGAAGTTGAAATAAAAGCAACACAACTGAAGCCTGAGGTGAAGGCCCTTAGCTATGTTGGGTCGATTTCGAGTTTTTGAATAAAGGTTGGTAGATTCATATTGCAGGAATAAATCACAGCCCAATGGGTAGGCACTCGGTCTATCGTTCTTTGCTACCTCGCAGGGAGGATAACATCCCCAGTTGGAGCCTATGTTATCACCATAATAATTTTTTATGGGATCCAAGTCTCGAGACTTAGCTAGGGGATAAATAGGTATAGAGACATGATAAACTGGAGGTCGGGGCCACATCTAGTGGAATAAGACCAAATCTATCAAAGGCGCGAGGCTGATGGGACCCGACGGGCCACCGATCTTAGACATCCCAAATCGATGGTCATAAACCATATCAGGCGGAGAATTAGTGCAAAGTTTAATCGTTTGAGAGCGGGCTGATAGAAATACCGTGGTTTCATCCCGCAACCATGTGACTCCACTAGATGCATATCAAGGTGAAAAGCGGTCTACCCCAAACCGCTTTTCCTTGCCCTTGATATCAGAAAGCACATATAAAAGGAGGGCCCCCGATCATTATTTTATGATTTTTCAAATCATTCGAACATTTGAAATTGGTGCAACCGCTTCGTTCAAACTGAGGCTCAACAATACGCTAGACTCGTGCGATCTCCGCTCATTCAAAGGTATTTTTTGTTATTTCCATGGACCCTGTCATTATGTTCGTAATAGAACAAGACCATGCCTCGAAAGAGGAATCCCTAATTGATAGAGACTCTGATGTGTTTGACACCGAAATAACTGTCTCACATGTCTCTGTATTCAGAGCCAATTTCTTAGATAATGTAGGGAGATAATTACCTTTCCTCGAAGCGGTCCAAGCCTCCATAGTCCCTTACATTGTCATAGTCGCATTCCCCTTCCTGGAATTCGTAAGATGGTGTGTAGAACAGTACTCACATGAAGAGAAGGTCGTCTTAAATAAATTAGGGTCAGAGATCCTGTGCAGAGTAGATATCCCTTCAATTCGATATGCCCTCAGCATACCAGAGTCTCCCTCCGTAGCGTCTGAACCCTTCGAGGAAGAAAAATTAATTGTGGTTTACAGAGAATTCCCCCTAAGGTTGAAACCCTGTTTTTACAGACGATCGTTATACCCGAGCATCATTCTGAAAGTCTGTCTTTGACAATGAGTGTAAGAGTCATGGTTATTGAAGTCTAGTGGGATTGTTCCATACGCTGTCAGATTTTAGGTTTAGATAATGACACATATATAGTTGAGTTCATGCTAGGTTTTTTGTTAACTTTTTTCCAGTTGAAGTCCAATCAGCCAGTTCGTATCAGTTTTGACGAGTTCATAGTTGATAATGTACACAAACAACTAGTGAATTTCCAATCATTAAGACACTTCAGGTATTACACATACCTGTTGAAGATGTTCCTGGAGGCAAACAAAACAAAGTTCCCCGAAGCGACATTCATCTCAACTGAATGCAAAACGATCACAATGCTCATTTTCATAAATAAGATCATGTCCAGAGTTTACAGTGTGATCTTCAACACTAGCCTACCGAGAGTCCTGGAGGACATGAAAAGTTATTTGCAGCCAAATCCAGAAAACGAGGTGGGATATTGGGTGTTATTCATGCATTCTATAGTAATTTGGGTATATGGATGCCAAGAAGCAGCTTACCTTCTGTCGATTTTTATGACACCTAGAGTCTTTTCCCTGGAGTTCATCAGGCAAAGAATAATCTCAGAAACATAACATTTTTCTGAAAATGCACAAAGCGTCCAACTTAAAATTTCCTTTCATAATAGGACCCTTTGTTGTGAAGACTAGATCCTGCTTGCCTCAAATCCAGGCCAAGCTCAAGGAGTTTGGATTTGCATAGCTACAAGGGATAAAATATAATCCACATCAGGTCATATCTAAAAGAAGATTGATGAGCAAACATGTCCCTTATGAACATGAGTATGTTGAAGGTTTTGATAAATTGGCAAATTTCGAGACCTATGCAGATATGGAAGTCATTTTGTAGCCTGGTCAAAAACAACAAATAGGGTCAACCCTACACAGACTCATAAATAGAAAACTCCTCCAAGGTTTATTATTAAAGCTCCCAAAATGTGTGTTTATAGAAAAAGGAGTAGTTCAGAGGCCTTGAGCACCAGTGGTCAGCAAAATGTTCCCAAAAAAATAAAAATCACACAGTCTCAACAGATAGTAGACCTGGAGAAAGAAGAACCTAAAGAGTAGATGAACTTGGAAATGGTGGAGAGTGAGACCAAAAACGAAGAGGCTGGCACAGGAAGCATGTTGCAGAGTGAAGGCAGTTCAAGGGATTTCAGTAGCAAGAAACATGTCTTTGATAAAACACCTGGAGAAATCTACCAATCCAAAGAAGATTTAGCAAATCGATATGATGTGAAAGGAAGCTTGGCCATGAGTGAGATAAGAGATTTTATACCCGAGGTAGAAAGGATTTCTCAACATAAGTCTTCCATGTTTTCAGTCAGAGATGTAGAAAGGAAGACACTCAACATAGCGATTGCAGATGATGGTAAAGTGTCTGAGGTCAAGCTACATTATGAAAACATCAGTGCCCCAGACAAAGTGAAGTTCCACATAAACACCAGTGACATGTTGTATTCAGACTATCTAAGTCTGAGCTTGAAGGTTTCTAGGTAGACAACTCATGCACTTAATTTGGAAGGACAATTGAGGCAAGAAAAAGAATCTACCAGAGCTTGGGAAACCCAGGTCAAGAGACTAGAATCTGAAGGCCCACAAGGGGTAAAATCTTCCTTAGAGGAGAAAGACAAGATGATTCAAAGCATGAAGAAGAGGCTAAAGATGTCTACCACAGAGCATCCACAAACAACAGAGTTGGCTGCTCTAGAACAAGAAAAAGAGACATTTAGACAGGAAGCACTAAATTACAAGGCCAAAGTATTGCAGTTGGAGAAGGAAAAGGGGGGTTGGTCACAAGGGTAGGTAGAGATATCAAACATGATTGCAGTTGTGCCTGATACTGCAAGAGCTGGAGAAAGCACTGAAGAATTCGTCCAGGCTATGTTGCAAATCAACTTGAAGACGTGAGAAATCAATAGCCTTAAGGGAGTCATAGAAAAGCTGCAGCAAGAAATGAAAATAAAGAATGAGAAGATGGCCCAGTTCCAAAAATTAAATCAAGATTTGCAGGAAATATTAAAAAGGATGAAGACGAGGTTGAAGGGTAAATCACTTATGCAGGGAGCTAAACATGTAATTTGGGATTCTATTTTTGTTGAAGTTGCTAAGTTCGGGGTGTACCTAAATTTCATAAATGAAAAAGATAGCATGGATATCACTGCTCGAAGCAGGTGTATTGTTGTGAATGATACACTGGCGAAAAAGCCCTCAGAATGGGCCCAGAATGCTATAAATTTGTTGAATTTCATTGCCACTACTGAACTTCAGACCATTGGGGTCAAAGACAGGACTACACTGATCATTTGGGCCAGGAGGGTCATTGCTAAGCACAACTTGTTCAAGTCAGTTCAAACCAAAGTCGTACAGATGGAGAAAAGTATACAGGAATTCAAGGATATGTTTGAACAATTGTTTATCAAATGCCTCCCACCATTTTGGGATGGAAAAGGGAAATTATACGATCAAGAGGAATACAATTCTCTCCTCTCCCAGTGCAGAATGGATCATTCCAAGTTTGAAGGCCTAGAGGAAAACCTGAAAGGAACAAATTTGGTAGAGTATTTGGCCACAGATTTTGAAATCTTAAATCAATTCAAGACTGTAAAGATCGAACTGCCAATTATGACTTATGCTACTTGCATCAACTTGGAGATCCTGATAAAGGAAATGATGGATTACGAGATTCCTTCTGACTTACAATGGAAAGAGATCGTGCGGCTAGGCAAGACAAAATGCAGTTTTCCAGGAACCAACAAATAGCCGCCAAGTGTCACTAGATTGGCGAGTTCGATAGAAGATCAAAGCAAGACAGATGGCGAAGAAAAAAGGCGAGCATTCGGATAAATCAGCCATTAGTTTATGAAACATTTTTGTTTAATCATTGTAAATCGGTTCACATACCGAGACTGTCATTTGAAATTATCATAGTCCATTTTAGAAGTTGAAACGTTTCAGTTCAACCATTGTAATCAAATTGTATAAGTACTAGAAATTCTGAATGAATTAATGTTGGCAGAAGTGCAAGGGCACCTTTTAGTTGTTTCTAAACTCAATTGTAATTTTCTGGAGCTGAATTGAATACATATGCAGAATCTTTTGAAGTCTCTATGAAAAGATTCTAATGGTGGTGATATGAGTTTTGTCTCCTTTCATTGTATGTATTTCTTGTGTTCTTTAATTCCATTTACATTTTCTTCTATTTAAATTGGAGAGTTAAAGGCCCATAATTCATATTGTGATGCTCTCGGCTTAAGCAATTTAAATTGTGTAATTTTCTTCCTAGCTAATTCAGAATTCATTTCAATAATGCTCTGATGCAGTTATTTGTTTTCTCCTTCCTCTTACACCCTTCTTAAATACAATTTACAACTCAAATTCATTGCCTCATTCAACCTTTATCCTCTGGAGAGTTCTACCGGCCAGTCATTGTTTTCATTCACTTTCAGAATTTCGACTCCATATCCCTAAGTGACCCTCCTCTTCTTTGCCAACAACTTTATAAAAACCCCCCAAAACAAACTAAAACTAGCCATTAATTTCCAAAGAACATCAAGTGACATGAGAGAGCCCTCTCTGAGTTGAGCAGGCTAGTGCCTAGCTCTAAAGTAGGTTGAAACATTTACCTCTTTCGTTTGTCTATTAGCCGGACAAAATTTACGGAGTGCTAACAGGCTATAAGTCCCTTGTTTACGAATCATAAGGTGTTAGAATAGTTGAATCCTTGACCATGAGGCAACTTCCAAAATATTACATATATAGCAAGGGTAAATCAAATAGAGAGAGGTTGGAAGACTTGTAGGCCATCAATGTTCAACTTCAAGAAGAGACCAAGTTCTTGAAGGAACAGGTCTAGATGTTTAACCAGAGGATGAGAGAGATGGATAAGACCCTTGAGAGTTCAACAAGGTTGTTTCAATTGCTAAAGAAACAATATGTTGAATGCCAAGACTCCCTTAGTGCAGTTATGGTGGATTGTGACAAGTAAAGAGTGAAACTTGTACAATTATGAGAGAAGGTCATCTATTTGGAGAATTGGAAAGAGGATAGGTTCACTCAGATGATGACTCAATTGCAACAAGAGTTGGAAAAAAAGGAGGAGACATTGGCAATGCCCCAGGTAGTTGTCCAAGATCATAGATAAGTAAAGCCACCTTCCATTGCCACCACCGAATCCAATACCATGACTGATACAACTCAGATAATCTAACCTTCCATAGACATTTCTCAAGATCAACTTGGTGAATTTGAAAAGCATACTAGAGACATTGGATAAATTTTTTTAAGGTAGGTAGGATATGATGAACAAGCCTGGATAGGAAAAAGAAGACAAGTAATTCTAAGCCCCATTGTAGTTAAATAAAGGTTCAAGCATGAAGACACAAGTTTCAATGGTAGAGAGGAAAATTCCATGAAATCCAAGATCGTGTTTGTGAAGAAAAATGGTGTGGAAGAGTTGACCTACTCATAAAAAGAAAGATAAATATTACATGAAAATGGAAGCCTACTACCACCTCATCCTTCTTGGGGTGGATTACAAAAGGGTAGTGATGAGAAGAGTTAAAAGACTCATCCTACACCTCCACTCAAAAGAATTAGTGAGTGATAATCTGGAAGAAGAACAAGAACCATGGGTATGCATAAGGTAAGGCATCCCTTGTTTTTCATTGCTGCAAGAAGAAAGTCCATAGCATTATCAACTCTTGGTACTCAAAATCATGCTCATTCTATAGGAAGAAAGTTCATCGTGAGACATCTTGTTGGGAGAATCAAGTCACATTCCATAAGATTCAATGGATTCAAAGGAAGAATGGCAAGAGTATTTCCCCAATCCAATAATGAACTCAGAGGAACATGGAGATGAGTAGTATGTTAAGTTTCCCATGTCACACCAACAATAATTTTTTCCACCATTCCCAATTGAGTGGACATTCAAGGGAAGCAAAGTGTTGGAAAATTCATCTAGAGCTTCACCACTTAAACTACATAGATAAGGGAAGAGTTTGCAGAGTGAAGAGTAAAGAGGATGAAGAGTTCTTTGCACATCCAACCCAAGGAATGAAAGTTGTAAAGAGATTTATAGCATCACATGAGGCCCATATCACCATTGAAGAGGAATTTAATGGGTTGATGCTAACAACCAAGGTATCCACTTTTCAATTGTTATTTGCAACCTTCCAAAAGAAGTTTCCCTTCATTGAGATATATTTGATATTGGTTCAGGGAGGTCATTGATAATCCCTTGTCCTTATATTGTCCAAATATTGAGGTATTCCCTCATCCTCAAGACTATATCCTATTGATTATTCTCACATACAACCATACATTTGTAGTACTCATCAAATGTTTAGGTAGAAGAAGGTGCTATGATTTCACACCAAGGTTGTCATCCAAATGACATTGTTGTAGGGAGAGAGTGCTTGTAAGCACGCGAAAGCATCAAAGATTTGTTTCCTTACTGGGAAGCAACATATTTTTTGAAAAGATCACAGACCACACTTCCTTTTGTGGGGTTTTTGCATGAGGTCATAACTGTTAGGATACCACTTAACACACGCAAACCAAAAATCGACTTGGCTTCATTCACTACCAAGATGGGTCCTCTCCAATTCTAAGAGAGATATGAATGAATGCTAATTGCAAATTTTAGATCTAGAGATTTCTGAAAGCCGAGAGTCAATGAATGGACTTCTACATAATTTGTGGGAACAAGAGAGCCAAGAAACAAAACTAGAGACATAGTCATAGTCAGAGCTAGTAGGCAGATCCACAAGCTAGAGTCAGAGTTGTAGCTAGAAACTAAAGTGAAAGCCATGTTCTAGAAAAGCATATAGAAGGCACATTAATCCATGTTGGTTTTCTCTTAGGTTTTGGAGATAAAAAAACCTCTCAATGGAGAGGTGTGATCTAAAATGGATCTAAACAGAAAATTGTTGTAAGACTCAGTACCTATAATCGTAATTTGATAATTAAAGAAAGTTAGTAACTATGAAAAAGTCAATGCAAAGTAAATTGGAATAAGACAAAGGAAAAAAAAAAACATAATTAATTAAAATAAAAATAAAAAAATAGAAGAGAAAAGAACAAAGAATAAGAAATGAAAGAACATGTGTGTTAGCCTTTCCATTACCCTAACTCTCCTTAAAGTAATAAATGCAAAAATTCTAAACTAATTAATATATAAAGAGTAATAAGTTTTGTATTAAAAGATTTATGAACCGTCATATAAAGACTAGTTATGTACTTCTATTAAATAAAAGGATTTATGTACTTCTAGTAAATAGAAAAGGATTTTGACTTTTGAAATAATTAATGTATATAAAAATTTATATATTTTGAACAAATAAAAAAATAGTTTTGAAATAATTAATCTATATAAAAAATTGATATATTCTAAATAAGTAAAAAAATTAGTTTTGAAATAATTAATGTATATGAAAAACTTATGTATTTCGAATCAGTCAAATGGCGGCAAACATAACAACATGCCATTATTCAACCCAAAAAATTGATGTTGTTCAAAATGAACAATAGATACACTCAAGCAACGATGGATACACAACAAAACATAGTATAATGTTTAACTTACTATGTTAAATCTATATGATTCGGCCCTTAAGATAATATTATTGTTGTACGTGCATGGAATATATTGACAGGAATCTATATTATTTTTGTATATAAAAACTTATATACAAGTTTTGGCTTTGTATTTTTGCGAAAATATATGAACTAATTTTCTATATGAGTAATAGCTTGTTGTGGAGTGTCTACTTAAAAAGTTAAGGTTTCAAACCTTTCTCTATAATATTTTTTCAAAAAGCTCAAACAACAAATTAAATTTTTAGTCTTTATCATACACAATTGTAAATCCGATAAAACAAAAAGGACTCCATTGTTTTACTAATTATAGTTGTTTTGCTAATCATGGAGCATAATATATTTCCAAAATAATTTCAATAAGGCAACACTAAAAAACTAAATAAGTCTTGGTTTATTGAGCATGTTCATCTGTATAGATATACTTGAATCTATATATATACAAGGGAAGTGGATCATTAAAGCATATGAATATAATTTTTTTACATTTTGATGTTTCTTTGTTGGGTCCATAAACCCATTTAAGACACAAAGATCATAACATATGAAATAGAGAAATAAAATAACAACAAACACGCATGACACCATATTTATGTGGTAAAATCTTTTATAGAGAAACATCCATGGGGCAAGGTATTGGTATCTTTATTATTCAAGATAGACTTACAATCAGGATTACCACGAGATACATCTCTCAGGATTCATATATATACATCTATCTTTAAATTGTTACATAGTTACAAGAAATACCACCTGTTATACAAACTTCCAGCAATTTCGTAAACCAACATAACCAAATATTTACATAAGTAAATTTTAGTTTTTACATTTTATTTGAATTGATCGTTGTCACATTTTAACAATCTCCACCTTGACAACAATTTACCTGATACCTTTCCCTAGTTTGTTCATCGCCTTCTTTGCAAGCCAAGAGAAGCCAAACACCACTGCAAATTCTCTAACAATATTGGTTTCATGAACATATATGCACAATTTTCTCAAGTATGGACTACTCCACCTTCATCAATAACCTGTCTTACAAAATGATGCCTTGTCCCATTTTGATATGCTAGATTTTTAGTCAATTGCACAATACTTTAACTATCACAAAACTCCTTATCATGCACTTGTCCAAACTTATGCAATAGATCCTTGCATTCTTGAAAGACATAACATGAGGTAGATCTCCTCTTGTCCAAATCTCCTGCAAGGTTTGAATCAACATAACCACAGACTAAGTCACTGCAACCACTGTAGGTGATACTCATGCCTCTAAAATGTCGAAGCACCCATTTCATTGTTTTACTTGGATTTTCCATGTATCCACTAAAAACACCAACTGCATGTGAAATATCTGACCATTTCATCACATACATCAAACTTCCTACTAGCATACGATATATGAGACATATAACCATTTTCTTCTTCATTTCTAGGACATAAAACTGAAGAAAGATTACAATGGAAAACCATAGGGATAGTCATCAGTTTCACATTATTCATCGAATTTTGTGTATATCTTCTCCACATACTTTTGTTGTGATAGAAAAATCTTACAATATTTCTCGTCTCTATGTATTTCCATGCCCAATATTTGTTTTATCCACTCATAGATCCTTCATATCAAATTTCCTAGCCAACTGAGCCAACCTATTGATTTCAATTGTGCTTGTACTTGCTATAATCATAACATATAGCACCAAGATAACGAATATACCATAAACACAATGGCTATACTCACTTCTTGTAAAATTAAGCTCACCATGAAGGAATCAAACATCTTGTACCATTATATGCGGGAGCTTCAGGGCATATAATGAATTCTTGAGTTTGCAAACAAACCTTCGTTTGTGATCCTAAACTAACCTTTCTGGTTTTTCCAAATACATATCCTTATCTAAAAGCACATGTAGCTACACTAACTCAAGATCAAGTAACACAACTAGTGCTAACACAACATGAATAGAAACAAGCTTAACAACTAGTGATAACATTTCATGGAGATCAATATCTTCCAAATACCCTTCTGCTACCAGTCATGCTTTGTACCTTTCATCTTTTACTATGTATGATTTGATGAGAGGAGATTCATCGAACATTGCATCTTTGTTAATGATTATTTTGTGGGCAATAGGATCCCACAATTGGTATCCCTTAACACCATAATAATAACCAACAAAGATCTACATGTTTGATTTGGGTCCTACTTAGAACGTTGATAAGATCATAAGCATCACAACCATAAATTTCACATTTCAGTAATCACAAGATGACCTATTCATACCTCTTCCAGAATCTTCCAGTCTTTTGCAACTAATGGTGAACAATTTACCAGATAGCACGCCTGCTTTTGCCCACAACACTTGTTGCTACTTGGCATTACTGAACATGCCCCTTCGATCCCAACTTCCTTGCAATAATTTCCAAGTTCCAAGGATGTGAACTAACCTTCATCATTTATTCTCAAACATTTGATTGACCTACCAGTACTCTTTTCACCACAAATATCTAAACACATCAACCTTTCTATAGAGAAATATAGACCCACCTTTCTAACCTGGACACCTTCATTGCTCCACCTCGAACTTTGCATTCCAAACCTTAACCAAATCTGGTGAAGCCGGCCCAAGTGAACCTTTGTCGCTCACCTCCAAGTACCTTACGATGGAATCTCAGTGGTCCACCTTGACATGAACATTCCCTTGACCCAATCTGACCAAACTAGCCAAGTAAGTCTTCAACACTCATCTCCACGCCCATTTACAATGGATTTCACCAAGCCTTTGAATAAGATCCATTTCATGCAATCCACAGGAACCATACCACAAGGTACCAAAAACCATCTCACATGCCCTTCTTATCACTTAGGTCTACGTCTAGAATTTATAACCCTTCTTATCACTTAGGTCTACGTCTAGAATTTATAAATGATTTACCAGGGGCACGCATGCCTGGCAAGGTATTACAGTAGTATGCCCATTTACATGCAAAAAATAAGTCTACAAATCCAAAATAAGTAAATAAATATTTCTTTGAATACAATTCCACCATCATAAATCTTGTTGTTGCTAACAAATATCGCATTTTAAGTTTTCACAATTCGAATTTATTTTACCATTAATTATTTTTTCAACCTCAAATTTAACATTCATCATCTATTCCATTAGTTCTCTACACACAAAGTCCCTCCAAATGTCAATTTGAAAAAAATGATTTTTGAAATATATATACACACAAAAAAATCCATACTATGGAGTCCACCACAAATACTTTGAAATAACTTTGTAAACATCAAAATAAATAAATAAACATATTTCTGCCACTAAAAAAACTTCAAACTATATGAACTTGGTTATATATATATATATATATAAACTTCCATGAAAAATTCATCCATGGTGGCTTATCCATTCTTGGATCCGGACCTCCTTTTGTGTGCGGCTTCCTTAAAACAATGGACTGAACTTGTCTTACTTTACCTGACAGTATTTCTTTTTGTCGTCGAGGATTACTGGATAGACTCACATGGAATCAACCTTGCATGTGAACAAATAACAAGTTACCTCTACACGGTCCTCCACCTCAGCGAGCGACCCTTTGGGTTTCCTCCAAGCTCAACGACTCTTCCACTATGTGTGTGCGAATTTTCCCTCAATTAGAGACTTCAACGCTACCTCCATGGGTGACACGAAAAGACCTCAACCCTTCGTCAGAGCAGTTCTCTGACAGATTTCTCAATCATCTCCTTCTCCTTCGCTTTGATACCATTTGTTGGGTACTCCTTCTCCTTTGCTTTGATACCACTTGTTGGGTCCGTAAACTCATTTAAGATACAAAGATCATGATATATATAAAAAAAAATAAGATGATAACAACAAACACAGTATTTATATGGTAAAACCTTTTATAGGGAAACATCCACGAGACAAGGTATTAGTATTGGTAAGAATTCATAGATATACATCTATCTTGAAACCATCTTGGAATTGTTACATAGTTACAAGAACTACCACCCATTATACAAACTTCCACCAGTCTCATAAACCAACATCACCAAATATTTACATAAGTAATTTTAATTTTTACATTTTCTTTTGATTAATTATTGTCAAATTTTAACATCTGTATCAATGGAGGTCCCTAGTCATTGATAAAAATAGATGAAATATTTATTATGAGTGTTCCAAATTCACATTATATCTACATAGATATACATCAACATCATTATTTAAACATTACACATTTATAATTAATAATTAACAAAAATACATTAGTTTTTAATTTTATATTTAAAAAAAAAATCAAAATTCTAAAGCTCTCATTTATATAATATATAATCTTAATTTATTAATTTTTAATTTTTAAAATAATATTATAAATTGCAATATAAATCTTTAAAAAATGACATTTCAAAGATTTAATCAAATTTAATCAAATGGTGAAATTTTAGGCATATGTAAAGTGGTATTATGTAATTTTAATAAAAAAAAATATGTTATTAGAATAATTAGGAAAAGTAAATAAAAAATATTATTATTTTATTTTTTGGTTATATATATATATATATATATATATATATATATATATATATATATATATATATATATACTTTTAATTTATGATTAATTAACTAAAATATATAAATAAATAAAAATTAAAATAATTTAATTAAATGAAATTCAATGAAAAACAATTATCCTTTTCACTAAAATTAAAATCCCACTTTATAAAATGTATATAAATAGCAAAAATAATTAGACAATTTTCCATAAAAATATATTTTATGTTTTATAAATGAACACTAAAATTCAAATCCCACTTTATAAAATATATATAAATAGCAAAAATAATTAGACAATTTTCCATAAAAATATATTTTATGTTTTATAAATGAATTGATTATTCAAACTTTGACTATGTAACTTATTTCTTACTTATATATTCCTTTCTATGTGATTTATTTTAAAATACCACTTTAAAAATTAAATCAATCATAATACTTCAAATTGAAATATCATCTCACCCTTAAATTTGATCGTTGCAAATCACCTTTTTGATAGTTGAAAATGTTTTGTTTTTGTTAAAGATTTGTTTTTAATTTGAAATATCATCTCACCCTTAAATTTGATCGTTGCAAATCACCTTTTTGATAGTTGAAAATGTTTTGTTTTTGTTAAAGATTTGTTTTTATTTCGATGAATAGAAATATTATTGTAGAAGAAGGTTAAATGTTTTAAGAATTTGAATTTTTTCATTTTGTCATTATTTGAATATGGTTATGTAATCTTTCTTCATGTAAACTTTGTTGTTTTTAATATATAAATATATTTAATACTCTCAAATACTCTTATTGCAACTAAATTTTATAATTTGTTAACATTTTATATATACAATTCCATTAATCTAAAATGACACTTGCCAAGTTAAAATAACTTGTTTCCCTTCATATTATTTTTTTTTCACGAGAAAATTTGCTCAATTATATTAGTAAATATAATTTGTTTACATCTTCAAAGTCCATGACTAGGACCGATACAAGAGACAAACAGTCCCAAAAAGGAGAGGCAAGGGAACTAAACACCAATACCCTTATACAAAATTCCAGTCACATGCAAAAGACCAAAAAGATCTAGAAGAGATCTTCATAAAAACATAATCTGAAACATCTGAGTGATAAAATGGTCTATGATATACTCAGAAATAGACTATAGGTAAGTATCAAGATATCTAATACAACACTATAACTGAAAAAGACTAATGACTTAATAAAGACTAAGATGACACTTGGGACCTTCAATCCCATTAATCCATTGGTAAAAAGTGATTCTGCCTTCTGGTTCCCTTAATGCCAGCTTTGAAAGATGATCACCTTCCACATTAAATTCCCTATAGATATGCTCAAAACTAATATCATGGAAGGATTTAATTAAATCCTTTATTCTAGATTTCCAACCCTCAATTGTACTTGATTGTAGTCTTCCTCTATTGGATAGCCAATCAATCACTACTTAAGAATCTCCCAAAACTTGGAGTCTATGAAAAGACAGATGTGAAGCCAACATGAGAGTTGCCCATACTCCCAGTAACCCATCTCTAGTATTTGTACCTCCCCCACAATTAAAAACCCATCTATAGACTGTTAAGTTTGGGGTTTTTATGACTCCACTAGCCCCACACTTATGGCCATCCAACTGGGTAGCTCCATCAAACCATGCTATTGTAGTATTCCTTTGCAAAAGGATCATAATAGCTCGCAAAGGAGCAAACTTTTGGGTTGTCAATTGTCTTTTATGAAGGCCTAAGGTTTTATAAATCACTGAGTGGATAGATGGCTTAGTCTCCTCGAAAATTTCCGAGTTCATGTCTAACCACATAAACCAACAAATGTGGGCAACAATCAATATAGGGACATGCGTTTCCTCCACCCATTTTTTGAAACAGTCGGACAAGGTGTTCCCATTCCAACAATTTTTGGAATTCTGAATCGTGACCAATCTCTCGCAAACTGATTTAGTGAAAGAGCAGTGAATGAAGAGATGATTGATGTTTACAATATCTTGATAACAAATATGACAATGACTAGGTCCTTCCCAACGTCTAGTTTGTAAATTTTCCCAGGTTAATATTTTATTCTTTGCTGCCAACCAGATAAACAATTTGATTTTGAGTTGCAGGTCCCATTTCCATAGAGATTCTCTCCACCCTCTAACTATAGATAAACCCTGAGTTGATAATAAGGCCAGATAAGGATTCTTTACAGTGAGGGATCTTGAATTATCACCACCGATCCACAAAATTTCATCTTCTAAATCTTAGAGGTAGGCACCATAATCGATAAGAGCCCTCTGAAACTGGTTCCATTCTGCTTCTAAAACTCTTGAAAGGACTAAATCTATACTGGAGATCCAAAAGGAGGAGGAGTGATGGTCAGTAAGCCTCCTAGCCTACAAGAGAGAGGTGATATTGCATTTTTTTAATTCAGACAGAAGGTCTAAAGAAAGGAAAGACTTGTCACCCATCCCTAAGATCCTGTCTCTGCCAAGAGAAATGAGATTACCCGAACCCGACAACCAACTTAACCAATGTGTAATCAAGTGAACTGATTTCAAGAGACCTTTCCAGATTCTGGATGTCGTATTCTGGAGGAAAGTAGGAGATCTAAACCAGTTTTTAACAGTAGTGTGTGGAAGATACTTATCAATAATCACTTTATGCCAAATACCATCACATATTAAAACTCGCCAAAGAGATTTTGCAGTCAAGGCCTTATTAAAATCAAAGATATTTCGCAGACCCCACCCACCATATTTTTTTGGAATAGTGAGAAGTTCCCACTTGCAGAGATGATAGTGGTTTGACGCATTGTTACCCTTCCAGAGAAAATTGAACATAAGTTTTCTCAAGTTATTTGACACAGTAAAGGGGATGGCCTCCAGAGACATCCAGTAAATAGGTTGACTTTCTAATACATTCTTCAATAAGGTAAAGCACCCTCCCAAAGATAACCACCTGTAGCACCAATTACCTATATTTTTTTCCACTTTCTTCAACATCCAGCTCCTCTTCGACTCGTTGTAGCCCAATTTTTAGGTAATAGCCAAGATATTTAAAACCAGTTGAGAGATCAGAAAAAGTAAAGGGAAAAATAGTTCTGCATGGAGCTAAATCCAGTGTCGACAGTCCCTCGTGGAGTACAAAATACTTTGACCCATTTACCTTAAGACCCGAAGCTGAGAAAAATAGTTTAATAATCTTATCGATCTCCCACCATTCACTCATTGTAGCAATTGACATAATAATGACATCATCCATGAACAAAATATGAAGGATTTTTATAGTTCTGGAGACTTTTATACCAGTCAATGTACTGTCACACTGACCCTCTTTTAGTAGAAGGCTTAGTCCTTCCATTACCAAAATAAATAACATAGACGATAAAGGGCACCCTTGGTAGAGTCCTCTACCACTTTTGAATAATTCAGTGGCCTCTCTATTTAATAAAACAACGAAAGACAAGGAAACACCACAACTCATAATCCAATTGGTCATCCTTAAACCCAGACCAATTTGGATTAAAATCATCCTTAAAAGGTCCCAATTTATATAATCATAGGCCTTTTGTAGATCCAGCTTCTGAACCAGGGATTTTAAATTCTTTTTTATATATATACTATGGAGGCATTCATGTACTGTCCCAATAGCATCTTGGATATTTCGACCTTTCAAAAACCCTAGTTTCTCTTCTGAGAGTGATCTGGACAAGATAGGCTTTATCTGGTTTGATATAATCTTTGTAATAACTTTGTAACACAGGTTGCATAAGGAGATAGGCCTAAAATACCCAAAAGTGAGAGGCTTATTAACTTTTGGGATTAAAGATAAAAAATTTGAATTGAATCCTCCAGATATGATGCCTTTCAATCTCGATTCTTCCACCATTTCTAAGAGATCCCCCCAACCAGATCAAAGAATTGTATAAAAAACTCAACCGTCCAACCATCGGGCCTTGGACTCTTGTCAAGTTTAAACATAGATAAAACCTCTTTAAGTTCCCCCAAGAGAATCAAACTATAAAGGGCCTCAACTTCGATTTCAGTTACAAATCTGGAGTATAGACTCACCACATTTACTTGGTCACGAGTCGATGGGAGATCCTGTGCTTTGAAAAAAAAAAAAAAATATTTCACTGCCTCAACTTTTAAATCCTCTTGTCCAATGTGAAGAATCCCCATTTCATCTTTAATATCCCAGAAAAATTTATGATTCCTCCTGTAATTGGAAAAGTTATGAAAAAAATTGGTGTTTTGATCACCAGTTTGGATCCATATAGCCGTACTTCGTTGTCTCCATAGTTCTTCCTTTTCCTTTAAATACCTGTTTCTTTTTTGTTTGAGATTTTTTAGATATCCTTCCTCCTCTATGATTTTCGAACCACCCAAAGAGTTTTGGAGAGTGACCTTTATTTCTTCCTCTAACTGAATCAGATGAGTGTTTTCCTTATTTTTGCAAGTCTTTGCCCATTATTTAGTTTTTAATTTTAGTTCTTTGAGTTTCCAGACCAATTCTTTGTTTTCCACTCTCGCAACTGAATTTTGGATCTGTCCAGAGCTTTTGAACCATATCAATGAAATCCTGATCCAGTAGCCATTGGGAATTTAGTTTAAAAGGATATGCCTTGAAACATGGTGAAATTTCCAACTGTAGTAACACCAGAGCATGATCTGATACAAATGGGTATTCCAGCGATGATCTGTAAATACCAACACTTGAAAGAAGCTCTTCTAAAATGAGAAACCTATCCAGCCTTTTCACAATAGAATCATTACCTAAGCGTCCATTCATCCAAGTTGGAACCACCTTTCCCAGCTCGATATCAATGAGTTTTTTGTTTTGGAAGAGAGCATTAAAAAAACTAACCAAGGGCCCCACTAAGGCTGATCCAACCCATATATCACCTGAAGATAAGGTTAAGTTCAGATCCCCTGCAATAACTAATTTTTTAATTGATAAAGTTCGGAATCTGCAACAAGGTTCCAAACCTTCTCCTCTCCAAACAAGAACCATAGATATTAAGCAAGGAAATCTCCCTTTTGCAAGCAATACTGAATCTTGTCAATAAAATTCCACCACAAGTGAGATACATAACAAGATTGAAAATGTTTGTATCCCACGTAGCGAATAGACCACCAGAAGTACCAACTGAATTTACAGCACAACTAACCCAGTTCGGGCGAAATGCATGCATGAAGGATCTTGATTTTTGTGACGATGCTAAAGTTTCCTGTAAAAAAACAATATCAGGACGTGTTTTATCTAGTACACGTCGGACATAGGCGTATTTTAGGGTGCCTCTAGTCCCTCTAAGGTTTAGAGATAGCAATAACATTACTTTTCCCTTGCCAGGGCCTTCATTTCTCTAAGTGCCCCATTGTCGGTGGAAGGATGAGTATCGGGATCCAAGGATGACGAAACAACAATTTTTTTCCAAGCACTCCTAGTCTTTACTGGCGAGTATTATATACCCAAGTCCCTAGACCAGGCGAACTCTTTCCCTACCCCTTTGGCATGTGAATGAGAAGAGATCGCTTCCCCAACACAATTAATAGAATCTAAAACAGAGTTACCAAGATAGACAGGTAGCTGAACCGAGGAATTAGGGTCATGTATAAACGATATTAAAGAATCCAGAACCGCATGAAGGGAGGTATCATCCTCTTCTGGCTCACAGTAACCCGGGGGAGAATAGGAACCATCAATTTCGAAGACAACAGGGTAGTAAGGGACTGACCAACTGATTAGGATCCGAAATAACAAAGGAAGGATCAAACTGGAATAAAATACCATTAGACTTTACTAGAAAAGAGGGGTTTACAGTTTTCCCCCCCAGAGTACTAACTAAAAATATAGCCTTGTCCTTTTGATTCTCTAACCCCAAGCCAACAGGATAAAAAAAGATTTTATCCAACATAGAGGACACTACAACATTTGAAGTCATATGTCTGAGCCAATATGATGCATCTAGAGCATCCTTTTCCAACAAAGACAGTGAAGAATAAAGTGTTGGGCAATGATTTTTTAACTTACCCATCAGCGAACCCAAAGACTTTGACTAGATGGAATCTTCCTGTGGAAAATAAAAAGACCGGATACCAGTGTAACTAGCTTTCGGGGAAGAGTCCTGGGAATTTCTAAGTAGTGGTTTGTCTTCGAACTCTTCTTCTTCCGCTTAAAAACCTTTGTAGTCCTGTCGTAGGTGACCAATACTTAGGAAAAACTGCATATGAAGGGTAATCCTAAATAGTCCAAATGTTGTAGAACCTGACGTCCTATCCATTCAATCTCCATGACTTCTGAAAGACTTAAATGTATATCCATTTCGACCAAGACTTTCCCAAATTTCCTAGACGCCACAGAAAGGGAGGGTTTATCAACCAAAATAAAAATTCCCAAAGAGTTCCCAATTGCCTGCAAATATCCTTCATTCCAAAAGTGCAGGGGTAAACCGAGAATAAGAACCCAAAGATGTCTAAGTTGGAAATATTCAGTGACTGGGTCAAAATCCACCCTCCAACGCTTTATCATAAGGCTACCTCCATCGATAAACCATCTACGATCTAGTAAAAGCGATGCATCTTCGGGTGAATTACATATAATGCCAAACCAACCTTTAGTTAAAGACAAAACCTCAGGTGTGTATCATAATAGAGGACCCTAGGCCTGCTCTACCCAAATGGGGAGTGACATAGTACACAATTTGTTGTAGGCGATCCTCCCCACCATACCACATAAGGCCAACCTACAGGTCTCCTTGAGATTGACGTCTGATCCCAACACCATCTGTTTAACCACCTTATTTTCCTTCCACTGTTGACGAACACCCCCCAAGGGGCCAACTGATCTATCGACCTTTCTCCGAGCACCTGTAATGCCCGCTCCACTAGTCTCCTCTCTTAGACCATTCACAGGTGTGTGAGCTTCCACTTCCAGAGGTTTCTTGGTTAAGCCAGGAAGTCGGATAATGGAGGAACTCTGACAAAGCTACGACTATGAGGGCACGGTAAAGGGGAAGTAAGATCAATAGGTGAGTGAGTAAATTACTTAGTACCATTACCTAGTGAGTCCACCGAGGCGAATTCCTTAGCTAGCGAATTCCTTAGCTGGCAAATTCCTTAGCTATTCGCCAGCTATTCCTGAACCATATCGATGAAATCTTGATCCAGTATCCATTAGGAATTTAACTTAAAAGGATATGCCTTGAAACGTGGTGAAATTTACAACTGTAGTAACACTGGAGCGTGATCTAATACAAATGGGTATTCTAGCAATGATTTGTAAATACCAACACTCGAACGAAGCTCTTCTGAAATGAGAAACTTGTCCAGCCTTTTCATAATAGAATCATTACCTGAGCGCCCATTCATCCAAGTTGGAACCACCTTTCCTGGCTCGATATCAATGAGTTTTTTGTTTTGGAAGAGAGCATTAAAAAAACCAACCAAGGGCCCCACTAAGGCCGATCCATCCCATATATCACCTAAAGATAAGTTTAAGTTCAGATCCCCTGCAATAACTAAGTTTTTAATTGATAATAGTTCAGAATCTGCAACAAGGTTCCAAAACCTTCTCCTCTCCAAACAAGGACCATAGATATTAAGCAAGGAAATATCCCTTTTGCTAGCAATACTGAATCTTGTCAATAAAATTACACCACAAGTGAGATACATAACAAGATTGAAAATGTCTGGATCCCACGTAGCCAATAGACCACCAGAAGTACCAATTGAATTTACAGCACAACTAACCCAGTTTGGGCGAAATGCATGCATGAAGGATCTTGCTTTTTGTGACGATACCAAAGTTTCTTGTAAAAAAAAAATATCGGGAC
The DNA here is from genome assembly GCA_009831015.1 of Picea engelmannii. Taxonomy (NCBI): domain Eukaryota; kingdom Viridiplantae; phylum Streptophyta; class Pinopsida; order Pinales; family Pinaceae; genus Picea; species Picea engelmannii. The sequence continues at coordinate 336,393 of ML807083.1, forward strand.
GTGTTCTATCTAGTACATGTCGGACATAGGCATATTTTAGGGTGCCTTGAGTCCCTCTAAGGTTTAGAGATAGAAATAACATTATTTTTCCCTTGCCAGGGCCTTCATTTCTCTAAGTGCCCCATTGTCGGTGGAAGGACGAGTATCGAGATCCAAGGATGACGAAACAACAAATTTTTTTCAGGCACTCCTAGTCTTTATTGGTGAGTATTCTATACCCAAGTCCCTAGACCAAGCGAACTCTTTCCCTGCCCCTTCGGCACGTGAATGAGAAGAGATCGCCTCCCCAACACAATTAATAGGATCTAAAACAGAGTTACCAAGTAGATAGGTAGCTGAACCGAGGAATTAGGGTCACGTATAAACGATATTAAAGAATCCAGAACCACATGAAGGGAGGTATCATCCTCTTTCGGCTCACAGTAACCCAGGGGAGAATAGGAACCATCAATTTCGAAGACTACAGGGTAGTAAGGGACTGACCAACTAATTAGGATCAGAAATAACAAAGGAGGGATCAAACTGAAATTAAATACCATTAGACTTTACCGTAAAAGAGGGGTTTGCAGTTTCGCCCCCAAGAGTACTAACCGAAAAGATAGCCTTGTCCTTTTGACTCTCTGAACCCAAGCCAACAGGACAAAAAAATATTTTATCCAACATAGAGGACACGTCAACATTTGAAGTCATATGTTTGAGCCAATCGGATGCATCCAGAGCATCCTTTTCCAACAAAGACAGTGAAGAATAAAGTGTTGGGCAATGATTTTTTAACTTACCCATCAGTGAACCCAAAGACTCTGACTGGATGGAATCTTCCTATGGAAAATTAAAAGACCCGATACTAGTGTAACTAGCTTTCGGGGAAGATTCCTGGGAATTTCTAAGTAGTGTTGTGTCTTCGAACTCTTCTTCTTCCACTTAAAAACCTTTGTAGTCTTATCGCAGGTGACCAGTACTCCGGCAAAAACTGCATATGAAGGGTAATCCTAAATAGTCCAAATGTTGTAGAACCTGACATCCTATCCATTCAATCTCCATGACTTCTAAAAGACTTAAATGTATATCCATTTCGACCAATACTTTCCCAACTTTCCTAGACGCCGCAGAAAAGGAGGGTTTATCAACCAAAATAAAAATTCCCAAAGAGTTCCCAATTGCCTGCAAATCTCCTTCATTCCAAAAGTGTAGGGGTAAACTAAGAAGAAGAACCCAGAGATGTCTAAGTTGGAAATATTCAGTGACCAGGTCAAAATCCACCCTCCAACGCTTTATCATAAGGCTACCTCCACCGATAACCCATCTACGATCTAGTAAAAGCGATGCGTCTTCGGGTGAATTACATATAATGCCAAACCAACCTTTAGTTAAAGACAAAACCTTAGGTGTGTATCATAACAGAGGACCCTAGGCCTGCTCTACCCAAATGGGGAGTGACATAGTACACAGTTTGTTGTAGGAGATCCTCCCCACCAGACCACATAAGGCCAACCTACAGGTCTCCTCGAGACTGACGTCTGATCCCAACACCATCTGTTTAACCAACTTATTTGCCTTCCACTGTCGACGAACACCCCCCAAGGGACCAACTAATCTATCGACCTTTCTCCGAGCACCTGTAATGCCCACTCCACTAGTCTCCTCTCTTAGACCATTCACAGGTGTGTGAGCTTCCACTTCCGGAGGTTTCTTGGTTAAGCCAGGAAGGAAGTCGGATAATGGAGGAACTCCGACGAAGCTACGACTATGAGGACACGGTAAAGGGGAAGTAAGATCAATAGGTGAGTGAGTAAATTACTTAGTACCATTACCTAGTGAGTCCACCGAGGTGAGAAGAACCTCCTCCTTCCAGACGACTTCATCCTCCACTCCCATTAGATCTCTTACGTCAACATTGATAACAACCTTCCTAGGAGGGGTCATGGAGAAGCCACTTGGGCTCCACTAAAACGGGTTCTTAACTCCGAACTTTGGCGCGTTCCAGTTACCAAGAAATGAAATAAATGGAAGATAATAAGTAGATAAGGTTAGTTAATAAACTAATGCCACCAATTCTCCACCAAGAACAATCCGAAAACAAGCTTCAAGGATGTTCAGTTTCCAAAAAAAGTAAAAAAGGCCAACTAAAAGGAGAAAGATAAAACAATCCTAAGGAAACTGCTAAACAGTCGAGCTAAGAAAGTGGAAGCTGCTAAACTAATGTTAAGAACCAAATATCAATATAGCATGGAAAATCCTCAGAAAAAGTACTCAACACCTTGAAAAAGAGATAATTTCAAATAATAAGCCTCTTCAAGGGGGCAACCTCCTTTTACCCCACTTAAATGTTCAAATACCAGATGATTCAAAATGAAAATGTCTCCTTGGTATATATAGGAGACTAGGAGGTATAATTACAACTAATGGCCTAAAGCTGACATAAATAAAATAACATTACTAATATAATATACCCCAATTAAGGGGTAATGAGCCAATATTAG
>ML807084.1:31505-43728 GCA_009831015.1 Picea engelmannii
TTCAGAGTAGAGAAGCCCAAGAAGGATAGTGTCGTTTTGTGCACGGAGCCATAGCTACGAAGGTCGCAGAGAAGCAAAGGTCGAAACCTTTGATACTCAAGAAATATTCCAAGGAGAAGAAAGAGAAGTGCATGCTCAAGGAAGAGCTACAACTGCCATTATAATAGCTGGAGCGAAATAGATCTGGGTCATCGAAAATGTATGTCTAGACACGCGCAGAAGAGAGAAGAAAGCGATGGTAGAGACACTTCGCGATAGAAGTGGTGAAAAGCCGATAACTGTTGGATCTTACAGAGTTGCAAGGCGGTTAGGGTTGGGTGCTTCAACCCATGAAGTTGCGAGTTGCAAGAAGTGCAAAAAGGAAGTCAAACCATCGCTGACTTTTGCGTCTTAGAGGTTCACGGGATAGGAGCATGAAGGCTCGACACCCCAACTCGTGAGGTTCCGAGTTACGTGAAGAGCGAAAGGATGCCATACTAGTTAGGCCTGTGGCCATAACCGCTGATCATATGAGTGTGGTTAAGGGATGGCTGGGTCTGTATCAGGTCCCATAGGGACTCGGGGAATTCTATTCTTTGGAGAAAATAAGAGAAGGGGCAAAAAGTTTTATTATACCATAGTGGGTGTGTTACAAATGATAGGTGTGTTACAAGTAGAGTCAATCATTATTACATCCCTTGGATCCTTCTACTCCTCTATGTCCTCATCCATGTGATACTCTTTATATTTCTTGAAGGATTCATCTTCATCAAATGTTACATCCCGGATAATTTCAGTCTGTCTCTGTCTAGGGATGTATATTCTAGAAGCCTTAGAAGTCTCACTGTATCCAATGAATATGCCCTTCTTTCCTAAAGGTTATAGCTTCATTCTCTTCTCCTTGGGGACATGTATGTACATCAGAAAACCAAATATTCTCAAGTTGTCGACTTCTGGCTTCTTTTTGGTGAATAATTATTTTGGTGTCTTGTTCCCCAATATCTTGTGAGGATTTATATTATGGACATACATGGATGTATTGGATTATTATACCCATAATGGCATGGGTAATGTTTGGTCATGGATCATCACTTTAGATTCTTCTACAATTGAACTATTATTTCTCTCTGCAACCCCAGTTTGTTGGGGGTTGTAGGGAGTTTACCAACTCCCTCTTAATCTCTTCTTTTCTACAAAAGTCTTTAAATGCATTTGAGGTGTATTCACCTCCATTATCTGAAATCAATATTTTAATATTGCTTCCATAGATATTCTCTACTAAATCCTTGAATTCTTCAAACTTACTGAAAACTTCATCTTTCGTTTTTAAGAAATAAATCCATGACTTATGTGTGTATTCATCTATGAAAATGACATAGTATATAAAGTTACCTAGTGATGGCACCGTCATCTGTCTACATACATCTAAATGTATGTTCTCCAAGATCCTTTTGGATCTATTTTCACTGCCTAAGAAACTTCTCTTGGCATTATTTCCAAGTGTGCATCCTTTACATACTCCATCTCCTTCTACCAGTATATCTAGTAGACATGTAACCATGTTGCTAAAAACTGGTAATGCTTTTTAATTTAGGGAAGGAAGTCTTCGATGCCATAGCTCACTAGAGATAGTATTGTTATGTATAAGGGATTTTTCTTGGCATCCTTTCAAATTTTACATTCCTCCTTCTTGGACACCAACCATGGTACCATAATATATGCTTGAATTATTGGGCCATATAAGAACTTGGCCATCCAAAAAATCTACCCTGAAACTTTTATCTTCTAAATAAAAAGTAGAAAGAAGATTCTTCTTCAAGCCTTGTATGAACAACACATCTTTAATTAATATAGAATTACCTGAATAAAGTTGTTAGGAGGCTTCTCCTACTCCTTTGATTGTGTTTATGGAATCATCCCCAAGCTCCACCTAAAGGGATGAACTCTTCTCTGTCAATTTGGTAAAGGAAATTATGAAATCGGTCATGTCCTTGGAAGCACCACTATACATGAGCCAAATATCACTTCCTTAAGTGATAGTTCTTATGAGAGATGAGACAAATACATATTATTCATCCTTTGATTCCTTTCACTTATTTTGAGGTGTGGACTCTTCCATATTTGTTGCTTGTGCATGATGTTTCCTCTTTCCTTTCCCATGAGAACATTGAAAGGCATAATGTCTTAACTTATTGTAACTGTAACATCTACTTTTTGATACATCCTTCTTTTGGTTTGGTATTTTATATTTCTTCGGATTGTTACTTCTTATTTATTTCTTTTTATTCACATGAGAAACAAGAGCTTGATTTTCTTCATCATTTGTATTTTGTGATTTGGATATTAATCTAGATTTCTCTTGGGTATAGTCTGTCCACAATTTGTCAAACTTAGGAAATTTTCTTCTTGCAAACATTACTTGAACAAATGGGTCCCAAGAAGATGGAAAACCATTAAGTGTAGTAGTCATAAGCTCTACATTGTCTATCGAGTCTCTAATATCTTCTAGCTAGTCCTTGATCTGTGAAATTCTCATGAAGTAGTTGGAGATTGTTTCTGACTTGTTCATCATCATCTTTCTGAGTTGATGCCTTAGGGTTATATTTTGGCTAGTGTTGTTTCTTTCATATAGTTTGGTTAGGGTATCAAACATTTCCTTTGGTTTTTTTATTTATGAAACATTGGGGATTGAGTGATCCTTGATTGAATTTGTCAATATCCTCTTGGCCTTGATTTCATTCTTCTTGAAATTTTCCTTGACATCTTCTTCTTCTAGTTCTAGGAGAACTTGTTTGACATTATCCAACAGTTCATTATCTTATAGAATGAGGAGTAAAATATGTTTCCATGTGTTGGGGTCCTATAATCATAGGTGATTTGATTCTTCAGCTATCTATTTGGCATTGCTCTAGTGATGAAGACATCTGGCTTGCTGGGCTCCGTTGATTTCACTTCTCACTCCATCCATTTCACCTGATCCTTCATCACCCTATTGAACCATTCATTCCCTCGCCCCCCAATTTCTTCACCCCTTCGCCAATTTCATCCCTACATGAATAAACAAGCTTAGGATAAAAACCAATAGGTTAATAATAAATTGCTAGTGGAATTTTTTAATACTAATTAGCATAATAAAGTTAATTTAATTAGATTAGTGTAGTTAGATTAGTAAAACTAGGTTAGGGTTGTTAATAATAAATTAATTAGTAATTAGTTAAAACGTAGGCTTGTAACTAATTAACAATAATTAATCAAATAATTAAACTAAAAGACAAAACCTAAAAAAAAAACCAATACAAAAGTACATATAATAAATAAAAACTACATAAAACAAAACGTAAAAAACAAAAACCATAAAAAAAACTTAAATCAACGTCCGTAACGGACCCCCCGTCCATCCTAACTTTAACGAAGGGGGGCGGGGGGGGTGTTCCGTGAAAAGTGGTTTCCACATGGACACATGTCACCACTAGGTCTAACCGAACCCCCCCCCCCCCTACCCTAATACCACTTACCACCCTAGGGGGGGTCTGAAATACCACTTTCCCCCAAATCAAAAATCCCTTTTTGCCAGTTTGACCACATGTCTTCCGATAGCATTTTCGAGCAAACCAGAAGGAATTTTGAAAACCCGAGAGAATTTTTTCTCCGAAACGTGCAGAAGAATAATAACCTCTCTCATTTTTTTCAAGAGGTACAAGGAATTGGGATAATCAGAGCCATCTCTGAGCACTATGTTTCAATTTTCCATTTCTCCTGTTTTTGTCATGTTTTTGTCATGTTTTTGCGGCAAATGTTTTGGAAAGATGGAGATGAATTTGGAAAAACTGAGAGAGTTTCTTACTCATAATGGGCTCATCTAAAATAACCTATTTAAATTTTCACACATTTTTCATATTTTGGGAGATAAAAGCGTCTGAGTTGACCCCTATTTTCAGCAGTTCGACCCTTTTTTCATGGTATACAGTTCATAACTTTAAGGGATTTGTTTCTATTTTTGGTCAGGCTGTTGAATTCGACCTCCTAATCCTGGGGGGATAATTGTTCTATATATTTTTATAATTCAAATGTAAAGTTTTTGGTCATATGAGAGTAGTCAGTAGGATAGAACCAATATTGTAAAGCAGTCCACGGAGACCATTTAATTCATTTTTTAGTAATACAGTGTGATAATTGCAGGATTCTTACGACAGATTACATTGGTGAAGTGTATCTTTTCTCTGTAAATTTGTTTTTATGTTATCACAATTACTTCCTACCTTATGAATTGTTCTAAGAAGATTTAGAGAAAAATGTGTTTTAATGTACCCTCTGTCTCTATCTTGGAATAGTTTCTATGTTTTCCACTGAAGATTGAAAACAAAATTCTTGATTGCTTTATTTTTTATTTGATTTCTAGACCTTTTCATCTCCTCCATGCATTAAATTCATGAAGATCCAGTGGATTTTCCTACATTTCCCTACATATTAGTCTGTTATGACCTGGTTTTGATCCATTCTGAACTGTGACTCCATTGCCCAATGGCATGTTTTCTCTGATCCAAACAAACCATTTAAAAAACCAAACCCTGTACTCTTATAACTAGCCTAACACACAATCCAAATAAAGATAAATCATATAGAAAGATCCCTCTCTGAGTCTTGGAGGGATAGATCCTTGACTCCAAAGTGGTTTTGTAGTTACCTCTGCCCATTTCTTATTCAGCCTGAGAAATTATAGAGTGATAACATAGTGGTGACCATATTGGGGAGTGTTCCTCAGAAATCATATCAAGTTCCAGATCTGATTACTGATGGTGGACAGTGATCACACACACGAAGGTTGAATCATTCTCGTAGTGACTCCAATAAACTCCAAATCAGTTCCAATTCAAAGACTCCACTGGAGGAAGAACCTGAAACATGACCAGAACATCTGAAAAGATTAGGTATTTAAGCTAGAATTTTATCTAAGATATGATAGGTTTTATTTTTAATTATTTCTTCCCTTCTCATGATCCTGGTCCAGATGATACTTCTAACATTTATGAAGAGCATGTTCAASYTGATGAGCCTRAAGAGGTTAAGCCCAGTGTTACGATCCCTRTACATACTCCTACACCTGTAAAAATCCAAGATAGATACAAACCTCTTGTCTTACCTCCCATACTCCATGATTTCCCTTCCAATTACTTCAAATATATTCCCATATTTGATGGAGAAYATGGCAACATCACTGCTAAAAACCACATTCAAGGTTTTGAAAATTATCTTGACCYTTTTGAGGTSGAAAAACGTTATGTTAGTATTAGTCTTTTTGTTTTATATTTGCAAAGTAGAGCTAAGAAATGGTATAAAGATCTGCCAGCTGCAAGMATCAATGATCTCAATCAGTTTGTGAAAGTTTTCTTGGATCAATGGGTGATCAAGAGGAATCCCTTCCTCATTTTGGAAGAATATGATCACTTGAAAAGACAGCCAGGAGAAACAGTGTAGCAATTTTTAGCTAAATTCAATCAAKTCTACCATTCMACGTCTGTTGATATAAAACCTCCTCATGATTCATCTCTCTTACACTATCGAGATGCCTTTGATACAAAAATGGCATTTCAATTGAGAGAAAGGAACACTACAACACTCAAATAAATGCAAGATAGTGCAATAAGTGTGGAAGCCCATTTGTTGATCAAAAGGTCAAAATTGGAGGTAGAAGATAGAAAGAACAAAGAAAAGGAGCATCTGACATCCTTAGAGGTGAAGCTAGACATTCTGGCAAGCACCATGGAAGAAATGTTGCACATGATTAGCATAAGAGAAAAACTTGTTGTTCAAAGACATCATGTTCCATTGATTACAGAGAAAGAAAGGGTTATTGTTCCCAAACACTTTACATCTCACCCTTGGTATCATGGATTGGAAAATGATTATTTCATGTATTCAATTCACAACATAGTCAAAGATGAGACTCAAACTCGGCTTGCAAAGGAACAATCAGCTGATATGATGTGTATGTTTGATGACATTTATTTCATGGATGATCTACCCAAGTATGATAAATATGATGAGGATTACATGAAGGTGAATTCTTCAAAACCATCAGTAGCACATTGTTGGGAGGAAGAAGATCAGTTTCAACTAAAATATGGCAACTAACATGTGCATAGAAATTATGACAACAATGAGAAAAATGAAGAAAATCTCAGAGTAAGTGGAAAGGCTTTACCCTTATGTCTCTCTTCATTTTAATTTCTGAGAGAAAATTATAAACAAATTGTCAATAGTAGGGATGGAGAATGTTCCAATGAATCAGTTGGAGATGTCATTGATGACATAGAAGTTGTTCTTGATCCAAATTTATAGCCCCTAAGTTACATTGATCTTCAATCAGAAGATCAATTAATGCATTATAACTCTATACCATTAACCTTCAATTCATTTTAGTTTTTGAAGAAAATTTTTAATCATGTCATGGATGATAAGCACACAGAAAATCAAGATTTTTCATTGGAATAAATAAAAAAGTCATCTTAATTTCTACAGGATCCAATAGTTGATGTGTTGGATGACTTGTGTTGTCCAAGTCAAGGTTCATTTGCTAGTTATGGAATTAAAAGTGGTTATGATATAAACATTATTAGGGAGTCTCTTTCATGGTATGTTTCAGCAGGAGTCTCATTTCTAAGTTCAACAAAAAATTTGCAGTCATATCAGGAAAATCATAATGATGTAAAAAGCATATGTGTCATACCCAATTCTGACCATAAATTTGTTGAAAGTCAAGAAATAGGTCGTGTCTTTATCGATCCCATAGAAGACTACATGGAATATGTTTTCAACATAAATGATCAATCATGTTTTCAGCAGTGGCCATTACACTTTGTAGTTTTGATTCTGTGGACAAAAGGTCAAGTTGTCCTTTTGATTGTGCTAACAAGCAGTCAAGCAGTCCACTTGTTTCAACAACTACTTGTCTAGTTTTATTGGCATTTTTGTATTATTTGACTTAACATGATTTTCAGCAGTATAGGGTAGGTAGCAATGTGAAAATAAGCTCAGCTCTTTGAGCATCCATTTCAACAATTTTTCAATCTCGATTTAAATTTTCAGTCTTCAGTTTGATTTGGTTTCAATTGAAAGATCGGAAAAGGTACAGTTTGCAGAATAATGTTTTGGGATCAAACTAACGGATAAATCACTGGTCTATGTGTTCAAAATTCAGTGGTTCTTGTCACCTCTTGAAGGTGCTACCATCCCCAGGTGGAGCCTATGTTGGGGTCATATAATCATAGGTGATTTGATTCTTCATCTATCTATTTGGCATTTCTCTCATGATGAAGACATCTAGCTTGTTGGGCTCGATTGATTTCACTTCTCCCTCCATCCATTTCACTCGATCCTTCATCACCTTGTTGCACACTTCATTCCCTCACCCCCTCATTTCTCCACCCCTCCGTTGATTTCGTCCCCACATGAATAAACAATCTTAGGCTAAAAAACAATAGGTTAATAATAAATGGTTAGTGGCGTTTTTTAATACCAATTAGCATAATAAAGTTAATTTAATTAGATTAGTGTAGTTAGATTAGTAAAACTAGGTTAGGGTTGTTAATAATAAATTAATTACAAATTATTTAATAATTAATTATAAACTAGGCTTGTAACTAATTAAAAATAATTAATCAAATAATTAAACTAAAAAATAAAACCTAAAATATAAAACAATATAAAAGTACATATAATAAAAACTACATAAAACAAAACAAAAATAAAAAAACACCTAAAACATAATAAAACAAAACAATATTAAATAAAAACAAATAAAACAAAAAGTAAAAAACTAAAACCATTAAAAAAAAAAAAAAAACATGCACCTTATGCACATATCCCAAAAACTTAAATCAACATCCGTAAAATTATCTGGACCCCCCGTCCATCCTAACTTTAATGAAGGGGGAGGGGGGGTCTGGGAAAAGTGGTTTCCACTTGGACACGTGTCACCACTAGGTCTTACCATACCCCCCCCCCCTCGTAATACCACTTACCACCCTAGGGGGGTCTGGAATACCACTTTCCCCTCCAAAAAACATTTTCCCCCAAATCAAAAACCATTTTTTGTCAGTTTGACCACCTGTCATCCGAGAGCATTTATTGGAAAACCAGAAGGAATTTTTAAAACCCGAGAGAGGATTTTCTCCAAAACAGGTTGAAGAAAAATAACCTCTCTCATTTGTTTCACAGGTATCAGGAATTGGAAGAATTCAATTTATCTCTGAGAACTATTTTTCAGGTTTCCATTTTTCCTATTTTTGTCATGTTTTTCTGGAAGATATTTTTGGAAATATGGAGATGAATTTGGAAAACCCAAGATAGGTTCTTACTAATAATGGGATAATATACAATAAAATCTTTCAATTTTCACACATATTTCATATTTTGGGAGATACAAGCGTCTGAGTTGACCCCTATTTTTAGCAGTCCGACCCTTTTTTCATGGTAGGAAGTTGAAAACTTTGAGGGATTTGTTTCTATTTTTGGCCAGGTTGTTGAATTCAACCTCCTGATCCTGGGGGGATAATTGTTCTATATATTTTTATAATTTAAATGTAAAAGGGTTAGTTAGTTGAGAACAGTTAGTAGGATAGAACCAATATTGTAAAGCAGTCCACAAAGACCATTTGATTCATTTTTCAGTAATACAGTGTGATCATTGTAGGATTCTTGTGATAGATTCCATTGGTGAAGTGTATCTCTTCTCTGCAAATTTGTTTTTTTGTTATCACAATTATTTCCTACCTTCTGAATTGTTCTAAGAAGATTAAGAGAAAAAATTGTTTTAATGTACCCTCTATCTCTGGCTTGGATAAGTTTCTATGTTTTCCACTAAAGATTGAAAACAAAATTCTTGATTGCTCTATTTTTTATTTGATGTCTAGACCTTTTCATCTCCTACATGAATTAAATTCATGAATATCCAATGGATTTACCTACCTTTCCCTGCATATTAGCCTGTTATGACCTAGTTTTGATTCATTATAAACCGTGACTCCATTGTCCAATGGCCTATTTTTTTTGTTTGTTTGCTATTTTTTCTGTGACCTGCGGGACTAGCCTATGGATGAGAAACTGCGACTTAGGGGCATCTAAGCTGTAAAAATCACCCGGGGATCGCACCCGGCCGGATCCACACCAACCCTTAACATGGTTGGATTTTTTTTTCCACATAGGTTTCAAACTGGTGACTTAACATCACAGAGTGCCTTAACAACACACTCCATCACCGACTGTCCTACACCTGGGGGATTCCCAATGGCCTGGTTTATATGATCCAACCAAACCATTTAAAAATATAAACCTTGTACCCTTATAACTAGCCTAACATCCAATCCAAAGAAAGCTAAATCATAGAGACAGATCCCTCTCTAAGTCTTGGAGGGATAGATCCTTGACTCCAAAGTGGTTTTGTAGTTACCTCTTCCCATTTCTTCTTTAGCCTGAGAAATTACAGACTGATAAAACCATGACCTGAAGTTTTCTGCTCCATCTAACCTATCCTCAACTCTCATACCAATGATCATTTTCATTGTAGAAACCCTAAATCTGAAAATTTGCAAAATTTCAAACTTCACAGAATTGTGATCTGAGTGTTGTAGTGAGTCCACTAGGGTTAGGAAATTTTATTTGAAGTGGAATTTGTCCCAACAATTTGGAACAAGTGCTCAACAATCTTGACAAAATAATTGTGTAGCTACAAATCTCATGATCTTACTTCTAGTTGTTAGACTTTCTTGAAGGTAACCAACTCTGATACAATGTTAGATTTTCTTAATTTTTAGAGTATTAGTATTACAAGTGTACTTAGATATTATTTTATATTAACAATCATATACCATGAACTGAAAATATGAGTAGCATAAACAAGTACAAGAAAACATAATATTTTATATTGGGAAAACCCCAAACCCGGTGAAAAACCAAACCAACCTTTCTTACATGGATTTTGTCAATATAATCCAACCATGAATCAACTCTCAAGAGAAACATATAATGAAGAAACCCTAACACAAGGATGGAGCACCAGATAGAGCTATCATACCAAGTAGTTGCAACAACAACACCATACAAAGATAATGCACATCTTCTCAAGGAGAGTGCACAATAGAGAAACCACCACCAAGAATAACCAAGAATATCCAAGAGCTACATTTATGTGTCTTCATTCCTTTCATCATACTTGTGCCTTCTTCTTGAGTGAGATATGAGTGAGTGTGTGTGTATAAATGAGCAAGGCATCACCTTATTTATAGTCTTAAAGTCACTTTAGCTAGGGTCGACTTCTTTTCTGGGAAATTCTATTTCTCCTTTACCTTTTCTTGTGATTCGACTTCTCTTCCTGGAGGTTCTAATTTTGATTTATTCTTTTCCTTTGGGTTTACTGCTCTTTCAGGTTCTTACATTTTTTAATGGTATTCCTTTGACTTATGTAATCTTCTTCTCTTCTAAGAAAGGTTGTCTAGGAGTAAAATACCTCCTGCAGCTACCTAAACATCAACATTACCAGTCCATATTTTTCATTAAGTAGAAACTCAGCCCATGCAGGCTCAGTGTTGAAACCAGAACTCTGATACCACTTTGTAACGACCTCATTAACAATCTATAACATCCCCATCACCAAAATTCTTCTGATAACAAACTGTAATATTACCAAACTTACTACTGAACAATGCTACTCCAAAATCCAGTGTGCAGATTCTACTCTATAAAATTAGTCTATGCAGAATTACTTGAAGTAATGTGCTCAACCCCAAGTTAATTCATGCTAGCCAAACTTTCTTATTTTGACACAACTGATAACAAAAGAAGTAACACAATACAACTGTGTGGACAAGCATATTGAGCACACAAATTTACTATGTGTGTAACCATGCAGGAATCACACGCCAATTCTGTTTTCCTTGTGCGCATTGTCTACTTCCCTGTGTGCACAAGAGAATCCAGCCTCTTTTTCACACATATTATTTCCTTCCACTCAGGACCAATCTAACTTCCCTTCTGGGTCTCATCACCATTATCATAAGGTTAAATTTACAAGGAAACTAACAACAACTATCATACTCATGCTTGACCACAAACAATGAATATCAACACCACACTTACATGTTCAAGAAACATTTTACAGAACAACATCAATTACTTATATGCAACAACATACAATAATTAAAACCATATTAAACAGGGATAATTAATCACATAGTAAATGAGACAAGCACATAAAGACACTTATCTTTTTTGAAATTCACCAACTGCACGCAGAACTCAGACATTCCTCCCAACCATAGACTCTGTTTATCATATAATTTCAACAATAGGTCAACCCCGAGTTGTGGCTTAAATCCACCAGGTAAAAAAGGTTCCTAATGCCAGGATAAGGTCTAATAATCATATAATTATTCATTCCAAGGTGCCACTGTTACAACTAGCCTATAGTCTCTCATTCCACACATTCTTGTTACACCCAAGGAAGTGTTCCCCTTCTCTACTCAACAATCCCTCATTTTCCCCACTTCGCTTCCAAGGTTCCAGCAACAGGCCAAACATGAAGTCTCATATCCTTGAAACTATTTCTGAACTCACTAGGGAACAATTCCCAGCAAAACCCTCACCTGGAAAGAATGGTCACGAGAATGGAAACCTGCCTCTTTGACAAAACATATCTCACTGTGAGAGAATGCTCACGGGCCTGACAACCCACCTCTTTGAAAACAAAACTTTGTTTACAATACATAAAACCCCTTTAAAAGATTTTCTTTGGAGATAAGGTAATAGTCTTCCTTTATCAGATGGTCTGACCCCTTCTACACATGAGAAATGAATGACTCTCCAAGAATGAGTTATTCCCCTCCCGAAATACACTAAATCCAACAATATATATTTCATGCCTTAAATTGGACACTTATCACCTTCATAACTAGTTTTATCCACTTGGTGACTCGTTCCCATCCCTCGAAAACTTAGGATAAATACTTATCCATAAATTACACTTTTCGAAAATATTAATAAAATATTCCCCCCTTTTCTGTGTTCAGTGGAGTTAGCCCGCTGTCTCTTTTTGTATGATCTATCAACGTGAAATTATGTGATATTATTAATAACTTGAGCGTGATTACATTTTATAAGGATAGGTGCACTTGCCTACTTGCATCCCGACTCACTAGGCTCACAACCACACAGGATCTCCGCCCTCAAATACATATAAAACCATATATAT
>ML807084.1:53576-70330 GCA_009831015.1 Picea engelmannii
GGGGGGCGGTAATAAGCATACTTAGGTGTATAAGGTTGTTTAAGTTTCTTCTTTTTGTGAAAATGAAGTGATAGAAAAAACCAACAAAACATAGAGAAAATGATAAATTAAGTTGATGAAAATAAAATTACTTAAAGGAAAACGAATGAAGGTGGTTAGTTTTCAAAACCAAATATTGCATTCAAGACCTAGTTATTTCCTTAATGTTTTGAGCAATTAACTGATAAAATTAACCAATATGTAATGAAAAGTGATTTCTACAAATTTTGAAATTGTCTAATAAACCTAAAACATAACCAACTGAAGCTGAAAAATGATTTTAAACAAAGTTGTATAAGAGAACATGGATACAAGTGCACAAATGACACACATAGTTAGTGAAACTCATGCATGAAAATGTCATGCATAGTAGAGACTAATATGTGTATGAATTTCTATGATTGAAAATTTGTGAATTTTTGAAGATTTTGTTTCCACTTGCAATTTATTAAGGGAGACACAAATCTAACAATGATATTGAAAACCAACACAATTTAAATCCAATCATAGAAACAATCTATGAGTTAGAGATAATGTTCTAAAACCAAAGTGGAGTCACCATTGTATCTTGGGGTTTTCATTGCAATGGTGAGGAAAAAAAATCCTTTATTAGCAATTTTCTAAGAGAACAACATGAAAATCCAGGTGTCAGACAATTATTGGAGTAAAAGAAACAACCTATGAGAAATAGGAGAACATTATCATCATTAAAATATGAATTTGACAATCAAACACCATTCAAGTTGTAAACTTTTGGGGGTAAGCAACAATACTAATATTATTATCCAATGAAAACATAAAAATTACAAATATCACCTTGATAAGAATAATGGTATCATATTGGCTCCAAATCTCTCCTTAGGGAGGCCTTTTCATCCTTGAATGCTCAGTCTTTAACTTTGTTGAATGTAGGCAACATGTCCCCTTTATGCAAGGAAAACAAGCAAGCAATATGACCAGAATGGATGAAATGAAAGAAAAAAATATGTGGTCTCCAAAGACATTTCTTCAATATAAATCTATAACCAATCCCTCCTCCTCCATATAGTAGGAACATTTCTACATTTTATATGAAAAAAAATGAAACTCTTCAAGAACTAGTTCATGTGCGAAATCCCTTTCTACATGATCTAGATTCCACGTGTTATATGAACATTTAATGAAATGTCATGAATAGTGTAGGATTGAAGATCCTTCTTCTTTGATTTGTATTCAACCTTGATTCAATTATTAATGCCTATTTGTAGTTAGTGTTCTATGAAAAAAAAACTTTTCTAGATTCACGCAAGTCACCCAGATCTCAAAGGATTTTCTGCATGACTTGTGTTGGTAGTATGTGTACATGATGCACTAATATGAAATATTTTAACTAAAATTATAAACATAATAAAATGGGTAAAAATATTCAGGGATTAATCTCATGTGCTACATTATGCAATTTATATATTTTCTAGTTATGTTTCCAAGTACATACAAGCAAATGTTACAGGCGATAAAAATTGAGGTGATAATAGTTCCCCCCTAATGTGTGAGGTTACATGCATCTCATATATCCAAAATGTATCATGTGTTTATTTATCAAATACTTTCTTATAAAAATATTGAGAGAGAGAGAACCAAGGAGGAAATATTACCCAACAAGAAGAAGCGGTGAAGGCTACCTATAACAAAAACAAGAACAAGGCTATGTTATGGCAATTGACCTAGTTATATGTCCACTTCAATTCTTGAAATGCTTATATTAGGTGTCTCACTTGTTTGTGTGTGTGGGGGGGGAGGGGTTAGGTTCTTGGTTAGGATCATAGGTTATGTGTGTTTCTTATGTTTTTCACTTATGTCCATCTGTTAAGTGCACTGGTTATCTATGTGGGTTATGTACATTCTTTAGGTCCATGAGTTAGATGTGTGGGTAGGTCCATCACTTATGTTAAGTTTTTCATTTATGTACATGAGTGTTTGGGTTATTTAGAACCTAGGTATATGCATAGTTTAATGTGATGGTTAGAGTGAAGCACCACTCAACAACAAAGTCAAGGTAAAAGGGACAAGTTCTAAGACAAGGGAGGTGGAGCTGCCACCCAAATTTTGGAAGAAACTTGGAGAAGTAAGAAAATGACATAAGACCACTAAATTAATTATCTTAACATAATTAACTATTTGAATCAATGAGGATGCTTTTACATGTCAATCTCCATTAAAGATTTAAAT
This sequence comes from Picea engelmannii, assembly GCA_009831015.1. Classification (NCBI taxonomy): domain Eukaryota; kingdom Viridiplantae; phylum Streptophyta; class Pinopsida; order Pinales; family Pinaceae; genus Picea; species Picea engelmannii. The sequence goes on from ML807084.1 coordinate 55,824, forward strand.
AACATGTAAGTAAAGAAAAAAATTAACAAAATAAATAAATCTAAACTAGGGTATTGTTGAACTAATGAGTAATGAATACTATGAATAAAAAATAAAAAAGGAAGAGAGCATGAAATCAAATACAAAGAGATAGATGTAACCAAGTTAAACCCACTTTTAAGCCCAATGAAACTAGGAAAAAGTAAGAATTAAAAGAATCCATATCCAAATCACCTCGATCACCTAGTTTAGATGTTGCTCGATTTCTTGACCAATGAGGAGTATAAAAACATCAATGGGGAGAATCAAATCAATCAGCTTATTGGTTATAACCCGGTGAATTAATGTAGATTTTAACCTTGTACAATATTTTACTGCAAATAAATTTTCAATAAAAGAGCAAAAAAGATACAATGGAAAATACACGCATTACACAGAGATTTTTCCCCTAGAAACCCAAACTGGGAAAACCATCATATTTTATATTTATTCATAGTGATAGATTGTTTACAGTACAATATACATATAGGAGCCAATGACATCTAAAACCCTAACCCAATAACCTGGATTAGTCAACAGCCTTAATTCCTTAACCAGAAATAGAAAACCATCGGCAAAAACCATGTGCCAAAAAATTTCCAAACAATGGATATGTAAATCGAGGCGACATGAAAAATGAGACCAAAATATGAAACGTTTCCTGAGGAAAAAAATATAACACATAACCAACATTATCCCACTTGTTTTCTTTGCATATAGGGGGTTACATGGTTACATAGTCAACAATCCAGGGCAACAATGTCCATGGATACTCTACACCAAGAGAAATTCTAAGTGCTCATAGATTTTGTTAATGAATCTGCAACATTCTTTAAAGTGTCCACTTTCATCAACAACACTTTCTTTTCTTCAACCATGTCTCTCAAAAAGTGCTATTGAATACCAATATGCTTTGTCTTTGAATGATAAGTCTGGTTCTTCGCCATAAAAATTGCACTATGACTGTCATAATCTATCCTTACAACTTGTTGTACCAATCCAATACCTGAACGCAACCTTTGTAACCATATTGCTTCCTTACTTTCATGAGTGGCTGCATGTATGTATTCAACTTTTGTAGTTGAAAGTGCCACTACAACTTGTCTTTTTCTCATCCAACTGATTTTTCCTCCAAATAGGTTAAACACATACCTTCTTGTAGATCTCCTAAGATCTAGATCTTCAGCCTAGTCTGCATCCACAAAGCCATGTATATCCAACACTTTGTCCAATCCTGGTCTTCCTTGGTAGCACAATCCATAGCTAGCAGTGCCACTCAAATACCTGAAAAACCTTTTTACTACTGTCCAATGCTCCTTCCCTGGTTTTGATATATTCCTTCTCAAAACTCCAACTGCATGTGGAATGTCTGTTCTAGTACATGCCATTGCATACATCAAACTATCAACTACGCTCGCATATGGAACACGAGAGATGTCATCCTCCTCTTCCTGTGTCTTGGGACACTGATCTGCAAATAACATTACACCAACATGAATAGGGACCTTGACCGGTTTACATTTCTGCATATTAAACCTCTGCAATATTGTCTCAACATATTTTCTTTGATCTAACCAGAGTTTCATATTTTTTCGATCTCTTTTAATTTCCATGCCCAAAATGAAATTTGAAGCACCGATATCCTTCATGTCAAATTTAGAGGACACCTGATTTTTCACATCCTGGATAATCTCCTTGTTGTTTACTATCAGCAACATGTCATCCACATATAGACCAAATAAATCAAATAATCACCAATTAATTTAAAATACACACGATGATCCTCTTTGCTTCTTGTGAATCCAAGTCCCACCATATAAGTATCAAATTTTTGATACCACATCCTCGGTGATTGTTTTAAACCATACAAGGACTTTTTTAGCTTGCATACCAACTCCTTCTTTTCCTTCACAGCAAAGCCTTTTGGCTTCTTCATATAGATTTCTTCTTCCATATCCCAATGTAGGAATGTTGTCTTCACATCCATCTGTTCTAATTCAAAATAAAATGCAGTAACAACAGATAATAGAAATCTTATAGAAGTTAACTTGGCAACAAGAGAAAAAAACTCACCAAAACCAATTCCCTCAACCAAAATCAATTCTACTAACCGAGCTTTGTATTTCTCCACTTTTCCTTCTGCATTCAACTTCTTTTTAAAAACCCATTTGTTGCCAATGGGATTTCTTCCAGTCAACAACTCCACTAAATTCAAAGCCTCATTCTTATCCAAGGCTGCCATTTCTTCATCCATGGCCTTTTTTCAGAGCTTTCCATCCTCTGAATCCACTGCATCCTAACAGTTCTAGGATCATCATGAGTAATAGACAAAGAAAAATTTGAACGAAAATTGGATGGAGTATACATTTCTGGTAGCCTTTTTTCTCAAACCGATCTCCTCAATAGTGGAGTATGAGGATGCTATTTTGATTCTTTTTCTTCTGTAAACTATGATTCATCATCCTTTAAATCAAACTCTATTTTCTTTGGTTCTTCCTTACTTTGTAGGACTTCTTTTTTAACAACATCCTTCATTTCTCTAAATACGACATCTCGTATATATAATACCTTCTTAGTTTCTAGGTTCCAAAGCTTATAACCTTTGAGACCATCTTTATACCCAATAAAGATACACTTTTCAACCTTCTTATCTATCTTACTCATGTTGTCCTTTGGAACATGAACATAGGCCTCACAGCCAAATACCTTGAGATGTGTGAGAGAAGGTTTCTTACCAGTCCATACCTCTCATGGATTCTTGTCATCCAATGCTGATGAGGGTGATCTGTTGACTAGGTAACATGCAGTATTGACGCAGACCTATCGGCCCTCGGGCCGAGATCTACTCACAGGATCATTCTTTATCTCCCTCGAGCTGAATCGGCTCTTTAGATTCCCTACTGGAATCACAAATTATCGATCCACAGGTCCTTTCGGAAGCTCCCCTGCACGAACAGAACTAGGCACGAGCTCCACTTCTCCATGCGACCACAACACTATGACCAAGGCCTAACCCAAAAGGTTCTTGTCACAATTCGCCACTCACGAGTTTGTGAGTTGAGGCTCCCGACTCTTCTTTTCCAATATCGCGATACCCGAGATCACGAAATGGGTATAGCTCCCCTTTGTCAGTGCCCTCCATGCGTGACCACCAGCTAAGCTTAACTCTAGCATCTGACCTTGGCACCTTCCTTTCACGAAACCCCAAGAAGCGATGTTGACTTTTCTCCTCGCATTCTCGCTACTCGCGACTTCGCGAGTCGAAGGGTTGAACTCTCATTCCCTTATCTCACGAATCCCCGAGACGCGAGAGGTCAATGGGTGTTGACTCCTTTCACTAGGTAACATGTGTCCGCCTATCTGTCGCATGGGCCCACCTTACAGTTATACCACATGTCCCTCATGCCCAGCTTTGGCACTTCACGACTTCGCTTCCCGAAGCGCTGCCTCCTTTGTATCCTGACACCCAAAGTGCCGAGATCCTGAAATCCTCGCTACTCCTTATCGCAACTCGCGACTTCGGGAATTTTGAGACAAAATTCTTGACTTCCTATCCGCCGATATGCCGAAATACTGAAATTTCGACATGTCATCAATGCGGGTCCCACAACGAAACTTCCCGCCTTTTTGGAGTTTCAGAATTCGCGACTTCGTGAATCCTAATGCTAAGCTTTCGGTTCTTCAACCCATGAAACCCCCGAATGCGCGATAGGTGCGATGAGACTCTAATCTAATGGTCCTCCCTTGACCTAGATCCTACAGTTGTCCTAGCTCCTCGCGATTTCGCCACTCGCGACTTGGAGCACCCAATATTTGGGCTCTCACCTTACGAACCTTTGAGTTCACGAGATCCCTAGATCTCTGCCACCTATCCTCCTCTGATGGATGGCTACGATTCTCTCACGACTTTGTCACTCGTGAATCTTGATGCAATTTTAAACTTTCAACTCGCGAATCCATGAAATGAGATTATGAGAGTGAATCCAACGACCCTTATTGGATCATATCCTATGATCTTCAAGACCTTACATGGTCCGATCTTCTTCATCTTTAGTTTGATATATGTCCCCTTCAGGAATCTTTCCTTTCTCAGATGTGAAAGAATCAAATCACCAACCTCAAATTGAAGTTGTCTCATGTGTTGTTCTTCTCTGCGCTTATACTCTTGGCTCAAGTTTTTCAATCTCTCCTTCACCTGGTTGTGAAGTTCCTTCATTGCTTCGAAAAAATCTTCTGCACTAGCACTTGTTATCTCATCCCATTCTGAATCCCTCAATTCTGAAACTCCTCTTGGCTGCATCCCATAAAAAATCTGGAATGGACTCCACCCTGTGCTTCTGTTTAGTGAGTCGTTATATGCAAATTCCGCCTATGGCAGAATATTGTCCCATTGACTGTGGTGTTCTGTCACCAAGCTCCTCAGCAAGTCTCCCAAACTTCTGTTCACAACTTCTGTCTGTCCATCCGTCTGAGGATGATAAGCTGAACTGAACGATAAGTTTGTTCTCAGCTTTTTCCATAAGGTTCTCCAGAAGTGTCCCACAAACTTGGTGTCTTGATCCGAAACTATGCTCCTTGGTAAGCCATGAAGTCGAATGACTTATTTGAAAAATAGATTCACAATGTGAGTTGCATCACTAGTTTTTTGACACGGTATGAAGTGTGCCATCTTAGAAAATTGGTCCACCACTATAAAGATCGAGTCGAACCCTCTTTGTGTTCTCAGCAGCCCCAATATGAAGTCCATGCTGACTGCATCCCACGGCCTATCAGGTATGGGTAACGGTTGATAAAAGCCTGCATTTTTTCTCTTCCCTTTTGAATGCTGACAAATTCTACATCTGTCCACGAACCTTTTGACGTCTTCTCTCATTCTTGGCCAAAAATATGACTCGTTTAACTTTGAGAACGTCTTGTCATGATCGAAATGTTCGACCAATCCTCCACTATGTTTCTCCTTTAGCAAATTCTCCCTCATGTAGCCCTTTGGAATACATAATTGATTGCCCCTGAATAACAATCCATCCTGGATCATGTATTATATCCACTGGCTTCTGTCCCTGAGAATTGGATTCTCAGCTACTTCATATGCCTCCTTAAAATCTGGATCATATCTGTACATGTCCCTGAGATTATCAAAACCCAGTGTTTTGACTCTGAACTCCTGCAACAACAAACATTTCCTGCTCAAAGCATCAACAACTTTGTTAGCAATTCCATAAATATGCTTAATTACAAAAGTAAAGTTCTGCATGTATTCAACCCATTTAACATGTCTTTGATTCAACTTCTCCTGTTGATTCACAAATTGTAAATCATGATTGTCACTGTATAAGACAAACTCCTTAGGAATCAAATAGTGTCTCCATTTCTTCAATGCCTGAATAATAGCATAGAACTCCTTGTCATACATGGAGTATTTCACTTTCGCTTCATTCATCTTCTTGCTGAATTATGCTATCGACCTATCTTTTTGGCTTAAGACTGCCCCTATTGCAAATCCACTTGCATCACATTTTACTTGAAATGTCTTTTTGAAATCCGACAACACCAAAATTTGTTGTTTCGTGATTTTCCTTTTTAACAAATTGAAGATTTTCTCAGCCTCTTTTGTCCAGTGAAAAGACCTGCGTCTCTTCTTCACGGTGTCCATCATCGGTGCACTAATTCCACTGAAATTCCTGATGAACTTTCGATAGAAACTAGCCAATCCATGAAAACTTCTCACCTCAAATATACTCTTCGGTGATCGCCAATTCTTAATTACCTCCACCTTATCTGGACCCATCTTCAACTTGTCTGCAGAAATAACAAACCCCAAATAAATGAGCTCTGTCTTCATGAATGAGGATTTCTTCATGTTTATCAATATCTTCTCTTGTTGTATCCTCTTCATTACTGTAGACAAATGTTTCAGATGCTCTGCCCCTATTTTACTAAAAATCAGTATGTCATCAAGATACACAATGACAAATTTTTCGATGAACTCCTTCAGGACTTCGTTCATCAACTTCATGAAAGTGCTCAGTGCATTTGTTAGACCAAACGACATGACAAGCCATTCATACAACCCTTCATTGGTCTTGAATTTTGTCTTCCATTCGTCTCCTTCTCTCATATGAATCTGATGATATCCACTTTTCAAATCAATCTTCGAAAAAAAAATTGCCCCACTCAAGCAATCCATCAGATCATCCATCCTTGGCAATGGAAATCTGTACCTGATGGTTATCTTGTTGATTTATCTTAAGTCAATACACATCCTCCAGCCTCTGTCTTTCTTCGAACTGAGCACTGTCAGAATAGCACACGGACTCAAGCTTTCTCTGACCAACCCCTTGTCGATTAAGTCTTGGGCCTGTCTCTTGACCTCTTCATTCTCCTGCGGCATCAATCTGTATGCTACTTTATTTGGAAAACTAGCTCTAGGTATGAGATCAAATGATGACTCACACTTCTGATCGGTGGCAACGAACGAGGTAGTTCATCCACTACTATGTCAGCAAATTCCTCCAGTAATGGTTGGATTTCCTCTGGTATATCATCCAACTTTGTACTGGTTAAAACAATTTTAGGCTTCCTGACCACCATCAATTACGATTCCTCCTTCTTCTTAACCTCTGTAAGAAGTTCCTTCCCACTCATGAGAAGTACACTGTTGCTTACTTTAGGTTTCACCTCTTTGTCCTTAATCGACAACAGCATGTGAGTTCTCCCATTCTTCTCTGGAGTGTATGTGTTCTTTCTCCCATCATGAATCACATTCCTGTCATATTGCCACAGTCTACCCAACAATAAATGACAAACATCCATGGGAATAACATCACAGAGTATTTCATATTTATACCCTCCTATTTTAAATTCAACTAAACATTGATTAGTGACATTTACCTGATGTTCTTTTTGTAGCCACAAAACTCTGTATAGGCTCGGATGTTCAATAGTATCTAGCTCCAACTTTTCTACCATCTCTGTAGAAATGAGATTATCTATGCTACCACTATCCACGATGACTTTGCATGCCCAGTCTTTGGTCTTGCAAGCGGTCTGAAAAAGTATGTTCGTTTGGACTGAACTCTCCACCTCCTTCTCTGGTGTTAAGAGAACTTTTCGTATCATCAACGATCTTCCGCCTTCAACATCCTCTGCTTCAACATTCCACCTCTGTGCTTTGGCAATGTGAGTCTCACCACCTTCTTTCTTTCTGTCTGGACACTCATAAGATTTATGTCCGACCTTTCCACATGTGAAGCATTTCACCACTCCACCTCTTCCTCTTCCTCTACCTCTGGTACGAGGAAAAATGTTTCCATCAACATACTGACCTCTCTGTTCGGTATGCTTCCCTCTCTGTGAGCTTCCACCTCTCTCAGTCTGAGTCTGAGGTTTCTTCCAGTCTTCTTTTGGTTTCTGGTTCCCATCCTCGGCAACTGCTTTGCCTCTGGCTTGACTTCTCCCTCGGCCTCTTTGACCTTGTTTTTGGCTTAGCTTCTCTTCAGCTTTTAGAGTCATCTGATAAGAATCTTCCACCGTTCGGATGGTCATCATGCTCATCTCATCCTGAAGGTCGTATCTCAAACCATTCATGTACCTAGAAACTTTTTCATCATCACTTTCGCAATGACCTACCCTGATGTTCAACCTATAGAATTCTTTAGTATATTCCTTCACTGACATCAGTTTCTGTCTCAAATTTTGCATTCTTCGAAACAGAGTAATTTGGTAATCCCTGGGAATGAATTTGCCTTCATCTTTTCAACCATCCTATCCCAAATCTTGATTTTATGCTTGCCTTTGCAGCGTCTGTCAGCTTGTAGCTCATCCCACCACAATGTTGCATGTCCTTTAAATCTTGTGACAACATGTTTGACTTTTTTGTCTTCCTTGACATATTCATAGTCAAAATATGTGTCTAGAGCTCTAATCCAGTCTAGAAGCTCTTCAGCATCCAGGTTTCCTTTATATACCGGAATATCCATTTTTTCCCTAGCACCCATTCTTGCAACAACCCTAATCAAATGTTCATTTGTTGCATCTTCTGCTATAACTTCTTCTCTTTCATTTCCAGCTTCATCTTCACTTTCAGAATCACTAACATCTCCAACACCAGCTATGGGCCTCTGTTTTATTTCCATGTCGACAACTCTGGTGCATAGGTCATGTATATCTCTTTCCATGGCTGGATTTGGCACCTGCCTACCTCTTTCTCTTGACATCTCCCTATCCTTTGGCGGATCAGGTGTTTGTCTATCTCTTCTTCTCGATGGCATGGCTGAGATTCTTTCTCGCTTTCCCTATATAAATTATACAAACAAAGTCAAGCTCTGATACCACTTGACGTAGACCTATTGTTATAACCCTAAATTGCACCACACATGCTTACCTGGCATCAGGCCTACTCATATACAGTCCTTTCCAAANATTCTTTCTCGCTTTCCCTATATAAATTATACAAACAAAGTCAAGCTCTGATACCACTTGACGTAGACCTATTGTTATAACCCTAAATTGCACCACACATGCTTACCTGGCATCAGGCCTACTCATATACAGTCCTTTCCAAAGCCATGTTGAATAAACTCTTGAAAATCCTCTCAAAACAAGTAAAACGTGCGCTAACCCACTACTGCACACGTTGGAACGTTGGCAGGCCCACTACTGCACGCGTTGGAACGCTGGCTGGCCTACTACAACCCGCGTTTACCTAACAAAGCACAAAAACAGGAAATTTTCTGACGGGACGAAAAGATTTGGGTCAGTTAACTGGAACTCCCAGCCATGCATGGCCGAGAGTTCATCCAAAACCCTAGATCCTTCTAGCCTATAAAATAAGGGGTAGGGGTACTACTTGGAGGAGGAAAAAGATAGCAAAGAAACTCTGCCCAATTGCCGAATCCATTTGTCCCAACCCTTTAGCCTTTCCTCAAGCTTAAGGAGAATTCAAGAAAAGCAGTTGGAGGACAAAGAAGAGGAGGAGCCCAGGATCAGGATCGAGGAATGGTGGATGGTCTCTATACTTATTGTAAGTTGATTCATCTTGAGATTAATAAAAGAATACTTTTGTTGTCCCAATGCACGAGTGATATATATGTTTTATTTGATTTATGCTTAATCTCTAACCCTTAGGTAGAAAGATAGCATGCATGCGTAGTGTTTTGTCTTGATTGCAGGATTGTCTTTGGAAGGAGCAGCGAAAGCAAGAAGATAAAGCGAAACGGAGGATCTACATCAAACATCGATATAAAAGGTTAGTAGGTCTTTTCCATGCTTGTGTGTGAAAAAGGGGTTTGAGCATTGGGGTGATAGGTTAAAAGCATTTTATTTGAGATCATGATCTGCGTACAAGTTCAGCCCTAGCTTGTTAGTCCATAGGGTATTATTTCCCAACAACACCTATTGGACCTTGGGTCGAGATCCACTCACAGGATCATTCTTTATCTCCCTCGGGCCGAATCGGCTCTTTAGATTCCTTGCTGGAATCACAAATTATCGATCCACAGGTCCTTTCAAAAGCTCCCGTACACGAATAGCACTAGGCGCGAGCTCCACTTCTTCGTGCGAACACAACACTATGACCAAGGCCTAACCCAAAAGGTGCTTTTCACAACTCGCCACTTGCGAGTTCGTGAGTCGAGGCTCCCGACTCTTCTTTTCCAATCTCGTGATACCTGAGATCACGAAATGGGTATAGCTCCCCTCTGTTAGTGCCCTCCATGCATGACCACCGACTAAGATTAACGCTAGATCCTCTCACTACTCGCCACTTCGCAAGTTGTGGCATCCGACCTTGGCACCTTCCTTTCACGAAACCCCGAGAAGCGATGTTGACTTTTCTCCTCGCGTTCTCACTACTCGCAACTTCGCGAGTCGAAGGGTTGAACTCTCGTTCCCTTATCTCACGAATCCCCGAGACGTGAGAGGTCAACAGGTGTTGACTTCTTTCACTAGGTAACACGTGTCCGCCTATCTGTCACATGGGCCCACCTTGTGGTTCTACCATGTGTCCATCATTCCCAGCTTCGGCACTTCGTGACTTCGCTTCCCGAAGCGCTACCTCCTTTGTATCCCGACACCCGAAGTGCCAATATCCCGAACTCCTCGCTACTCCTTATCGCAACTCGCGACTTCAGGACTTTTGGGACAAAAGTCTCGACTTCCTATCCGCCGATATGATGAAATACCGAAATTTCGACACGTCTTCAACGCGGGTCCCACAACGGAACTTCCCGCCATTTTGGAGTTTCAGACTTCGGGACTTCGTGAATCCTGATGCTAAGCTTTTGGTTCTTCAACCCACAAAACCCCCAAATGCACAATAGGTACAATGAGACTCTGATCCAACAATCCTCCCTTGACCCGGATCCTACAGCTGTCTTAGCTCCTCGCGATTTCGCCACTCGCGACTTGCAGCACACAATCTTTGGGCTCTCACCTTACAAACATCTGAGTTCGCGAGATCCCTAGATCTCTACCACCTGTCCTCCTTCGATGGGCAGCTGTGATTCTCTCGCGACTTCGTCGCTCGCGAATCTTGATGCAAAGGTTTTAAACCTTCAACTCGCGAATCCACGAAATGAGATTATGCGAGTGAATCCAATGGACCTTGTTGGCTTAGATCCTACGGGTCAATTTCTCCTGAGCTTGCACTTAGAAAAACACTCGTCGTAACTCTCCTTGCTCTCTGCAAGATCTGACGGCTCTCGGGACTTCACGAATTCTCCACGGAGAATTCCAACCGTCCAATTCCTCCTTAACAATTCCTGCGAAATGAACAAAGTGTTCTTTCACGAAACTTATCCACCTGCAAAACAACATCACTGCGCCTTCTTACAACACTTCAAGGCACTAACCCTCTTGAGCTTCTCTTCAATAACTTCGAAGACTCTATCCCTCCTGAGCTTTCTCCACAACTCGAGTCTTCAAGAAGACTCCTACACACACTCCTTGTGGCAATTCTTCAAATACTTCCAAGTATTTGAACCTCTTTGACTCTGCGCACTCCCTGCAACAGCAGTCCTTCAACAATTTCGCTCAGGTTGCAAACACTGAGACTCTACTCAGCCTGCGCACTCCTTGCACAACTCTTGTGCTTAACTTGCACTTCTGCAAGAATGAGAACAATGCTATCCCTCCTGATCTTTCAGAGGTGAACTATGACTTCTATCAACGCACACCTTGTGGACAATTTCACTGCACTCCTTGTAGGAAAACTCTTGCTCAGACAGAGAAACAATTGGAACTCATTCTTTACTCTCCCTCTCTTCAGATTTCAGACATTCAACATGAAATCATACATTCACACATCAAAGAAAATGTATAACAGAAAGAGTAAAACAATCATGAGCATAAAATTCAATCATGCATACACAGAAAGTATTTGAACACCATGAGTCTGAATCAAGCTTCATATATTAATCTTAGAACTTCTGTACATGGGTTCTTCTACACAGTTTTCTGCTTCTTCTTCTCTATGCTCTCTTGATTGATTATGTTGCTAATATTACAATGATACAAGTGAGGGTGTCTATATATGTTTTCCCTCGGACTCCTAAAACTGTCTAATCTAAGAATTTAAAGCTACCTACTTACATTTACTAACATAAATGCCTCTTAATCCTTCAGACGAGAGCGGGACGCTCAAGGTATGATTACAATCTACAAGTACGCCCTTTCTTAATTGTTTCATTTACGTTTGGCGTATCCAACTTCAAAACATTTCAAACAATTCATCATGTGCCAAAATGTGTTGGTGTTTGTCCCCCTGCTCGCTTGTTGTTGGCGATGCTCCTGCATCAAGTACCCACTGTCTCTGCCCATAATTATTTCCCTAACCCGAAACCACTGAGAATGCACCTTGTTATTTCCATCAACATATTGTTCATCCTTTCTGCAATTCCATTCTGTTGAGGTGTATATGGAGTAGTATTTTTCCTTGATATACCACACTTCTTACATAATTCTTCAAATTCATTCACATAGAACTCTCTGCCACTATCTGTCCTCAACGCCTTAATTATTTTATCTGTTTAATTCTCAAGAAGAGCTTTAAACATTGTAAACTTGTCAAAGACTTCAGATTTATTCCTGAGGAAATATATCCAAGTATTCCTCGAGAAGTCATCTATAAATGATACATAGTACACAGATTTTCCCAATAATGGAACCAACACAGGTCCAAAAACATCACTATGAACTAGCTGTAAAATTCCTTCTTCCCTTGTTGCATCACAGAGGAATATTACCCAATTTTTCTTCCCATATACACAATGTCCACAGAAATCAATATATAGAGAGAAGTTAGAGATACCTTCAACCATAGTTTTACCATGTAGTAGTCGAAGAACTTTCTCTCCGATATGCTCTAGTCTTTCATGCCACATCATAACCTTTTCTCCATAGACTATAGGATTTATTTCTTCTTCAACTCCAATATTAGGAACAATGGAACTATTAAACCCATCACTAATAGTTCTTCCTTGCAACTTCTACAGAGTTCCAAACCGCACTCCCTTCAGCAACACTATTTCTCCTCGAACCATCCTACATGTTTCCTTTTCAAATATTGTTTTTACCCCTGCATCGTCCATTTTTCTTAAATAAATCAATTCTTTGGAAAAACTTGGGATGTGTAGAACACAAGGTAGTGTTCTAATCCTTCCATCTATGAGTATCATCTTGACTTTTCCTTGTCCTACGATTTGGGTTGTCGAATCATCACCTAGGAAAACATTACCTCCATCATACCTTTCATATTCATAGAACCATTCCCTGTTGGGAGTCATATGAAAGGATGCACCTGAGTTAACCAACCATGCCTCATGATCTGCATGTGTGCTTGAATAAACCAAGTACACATCCCCTCCTTCTTCCTTGGAGGTCTTTTCTTCTATAGAAGGAGCTTCTTCAGATCCCTTTGTTTTCTCAACTTTGGATTTACACTGTTTCTTGTAGTGACCTTCTTTTCCACATCTCTAACGTACCTTTACAAACTTTTCGGGAGATTTATATCTACCCTTAGACTTAGATCTCCCACTTGAGGACTTATATCTATTTCTTTTATGGGAGAATCCTCTTGCAAATAATGCATCTATGCTCTGTCCTTCCATGTTCTTTCATCTCATCTCCTCCGACAACAAGGATGAGAACACTTCATTAAAATTCAAGGAAGTTGTATTACTATCTATGGTGAGAACCAGACTATCCCACGAGTCTGGTAAAGAGAACAGTAAACTGATACACTTATCTTCATCTGAAATTTTAATCTCAACAGATACTAACTAACTTACCATGGTATTGAAGGCATTCAAATGCTCTGCCACCAAGTCTCCATCTCTTATCCTCAGGTTATACAACTTCTTTTTCAAGAATAGTTTATTTACTAGGGACTTAGACTGATAAAACTTCCCCAACTTATCCCATAAATCTTTCGTTGTAGCTTCCTCTGACACATTCAATAATACTAAATTTGAGAGACAGTTGGATTGTTCTCTTCACCTTCCGATCCAAATTTTTCCAGCCATCTGTTAAATTTCATGTAGGTGCAGTGCCTGGATCCACTGCGATCCACTGATCTCTGTCCACCAACAAATCTTGCATCTTGAGCTTCCACAACTAAAAAAATTTCCCATTAAACTTCTCGATCTCCATTTTCAAATTGCTCACCATTTCTTTTCACCTGAAAAATCAATACCACATATCTCTCACTGTAACAAGGATTATCACAGTCCCAATCCAAATCCTTGACCACAAAGGCATCTTCCTGAAGCCAACAAACCTCTGATACCAAATGTAGATTTTAACCTTGTACAATATTTTACTGCAAACATATTTTCAATAAAAGAATAGTAAATATACAATGTAAAATACACACGTTACGTAGAGATTTTTCCCCTGGAAACCAAAACTGGGAAAACCAACATATTTTATATTCATTCATAGTGATACATTATTTACAATACAATATACATATAGGAGTCAGCGGCATCCAAAACCCTAACCCAATGACCTAGATTAGTCAACAACCCTAATTCCTTAACTAGAAATAGAAAACCATTGACAAAAACTATGCACCAAAAAACTATCCAACAATGGACACGTAAATCGAGGCAACATGAAAAACGAGGCAAATGCGACACATTTCCCGAGGCAAAAAAAAATTGGGGGGCGTTGCCCCCGAACTCTTGCATAGGGCCCCCCTGTGAGTCCGACACAACGTAGCAGACACTAAAGCTAGTTGTGCAAAGAATATAACATATACCTAACACTTAACACACCATGCTTGAATCCTCAAGACATATCAAACAATTCATTATTCAAAATTACATTTGTGGGTTATGAGGACTATCAATTATTTTCCAAGAAAGGGAAACCCAACTGTGATCAAAGTTAATTTTAAAGATGGAAATTCAGTTTAGAATTTAGAAATCTTGCCTAATCTTACTAGTCTTTAATATGCAAAATATAAAATGTTTGGCAACATTTTTGTAAAA
>ML807084.1:102974-115031 GCA_009831015.1 Picea engelmannii
CACCATGCAAAATTGTTGGAATGGGAAAGGTAAAAATAAAGAAACGCAATGGAAACCAATGGTTTTTGAAAGAGGTAAGACATGTTCCAGATCTAAGGAAAAATCTAATTTCAACAGGGAAATTGACAAGTGAAGGTTGTATATCCATATTTACAGATAAGGTGTGGAAGGTCACCAAAGGATCATTGGTGATAGAAAAAGGAGAGAAGGTAGGTACATTGTATTTATGTACTGGTAATATTGACTATTTTATCTCTTTAGCTTCTAAATGAGTGGATACAACACTGTGGAATAATAGGCTTGGACACATGAGTGAGAAGGGGATGCAGATACTTCACAAAATAAATTTGTTTCCAGATCTTACACAAATTGATTTGGATTTATGTGAGCATTGTGTTTATGGAAAACATAAGAGAGTCAAATTTATCAAAGTCAGAAACGAAAAGAGGAGTGAAAGGTTAGAGCTTGTGCATATAGATGTATGGGGGCCAACTCAAGTATCATCTCTTGGTGGCTCTCATTATTATGTTACTTTTATTGATGATGCAACTAGAAAAAATTCGGTTTATTGCATTCGACAAAAATCTGATTTTTTTTATACTTTTAAGAAATGGAAAGCTTTGGTTGAGAATGAGACAGGAAAAAGGTTGAAGTTTCTCAGATCAAAAAATGGAGGTGAATATTTCATTAAGGAGTTTGATGATTATTGTTCATACCATGGGATTCATAGAGAGAAGACAATTCGAGGAACACCACAAGAAAATGGTGTGTCATAAAGGATGAACAAGACAATCATGGAGCACGCAAGGAGTATGAGATTGCATGCCAGTTTTCACTTACATTTCTGGGCAGATGTTGTAGATATTGTTGTTTACTTAATAAACATAGTACCTTCAAGATATTTGGATGGTAAAATTCTAGAGGAGGCATGGATAGGTACAAAGCTAAACTATTCCTTTTTGAAGACTTTCAGTTGTGAATCATTTGTCCATATTGATAAAGAAAATAGAACAAAGCTTGAGGCAAAATCCAAGAAGTGTAACTTTATTGGATATGGTGTTAATGATTTTGGTTATTGCTTATGGGATTATGAAAATAACAAAATCATTAGGAGTAGATATGTCATATTCAATGAAAAGGTCATGCACAAAGATCAGTTGCAGGGAAAGAAACATGGAAAACAAAAACTAGAATACACAGTACTTGATGAGATCACTGGAAAAGAAATTCCAAAGGAACCAAAAAATCAAAATGTACAACAACAAGAGAAACGGGTACCTCAAACTCCTACAAGTGTTGTTAGAATATATACCAGGTTAAGTAGACCCCCTAAAAGATGAAATGGATTCCTTGGTAAATAACCATACTTGGGATTTGGTTCAGTTGCCTGCAGGAAAAAGAGCATTGTAGAATAAATGGGTTTACAAGTTGAAGGAAGAAGATGGAGGGAAAAAACGATACAAGGCTAGACTTGTTATAAAGGGGTTTACACAAAAGAAAGGTATATATTTTGATGAAATATTTTCTCTTGTTGTTAAAATGACTTCAATTAGGACTATTCTAAGTCGTGTGGTAGTAGAATATTTTCATCTTGAACAGTTAGATGTAAAAACAAATTTTCTCCATGGGGATTTGGAGGAAGAGACTTATATGCAGCAGCCATAGGGGTATGAGGTAAAAGGGAAGGAGAATTTGGTATGAAGGTTGAAGAAGATCTTGTATGGCCTAAAGAAAGCTCCAAGGTAGTGGTATTTGAAGTTTGACAGTTTTATGACAAAACAACGTTATAGTAAATGCCATTCTAATCACTGTGTTTATTTTAAAAGGCTAGAAAATGGAAGTTATATTACCTTGCTATTGTATGTAAATTACATGCTTATTGTGGGGTCTAATACGCAGGATATAAATGTGCTCAAGAATAAATTATCTAATTCATTTGCAATGAAGGATTTTGGTGCTACAAATAAAATCCTTGGTTTGAGAATAACAAGAGAGAGGAAAAATCGCAAATTGACATTGTCTCAAGGTGAGTACTTAGAGAAGGTGTTGGAGAGGTTTAGAATGAAAAATGCAAAACTAGTTAGTATAACTTTGGCCAGCCATTTCAAATTAACTTAGGAAATTTTTCCCAAGACATGGGAGGAGATAGAATACATGTCGAGGGTCCCTTATTCATCAACAATTGGCATCTTGATGTATGTGATGGTTTGCACAAGACCAGATATTGCACATGTAGTGGGAGTTGTGAGAAGGTATATGGACAATCCAGGTAAATAACATTGGGAGGAAGTAAAGTGGATTCTTAGGTATTTGAGAGGTACTGCTACTCATGAATTATGTTTTGAAGGTTCAGACACTGTTCTACAGGGATATGTTGGTTTAGATATGACAGGTGATAAAGATAGCAGGAGGAGCACTACAAGGTATGTTTTGACTGTAGGTGGAACAAAAGTAAGTTGGATTTCAAAACTTCAAAAGGTTGTTTCACTTTCAACAACAGAGGCAGAGTATGTTTCTGCTACAGAGGCTAGTAAAGATATGATTTGGTTACAAAGGTTTATGGAGAAATTGGGAAAGAAGCAAGAGAATAAGATGTTGTATTGTGACAGTGAGAGTTCTATTCATATTGCAAAGAAATCATCCTTCCATTTGAAGAATAATCATATAAAGATCATGTACCATTGAATACGATCCATCTTGGAAGATGGACATTTGAAGTTGGAAAAGATACACACTAGCCAGAATCCCGCAGACATGTTAATTAAGGGAGTAATCAGGGTGGAATTAAGTTCTTGCTCAGTTTTAGATGGTCTTCAAGCATGAATATTAAGATGATATATTTTATAGGTCCAAGAAGGTTCATAGTCCAATAGATACAACAACGATGGAGTTGTTGAGATCAGTCTCCAAGTGGAATATTGTTGGTTTTGGAGCCTGATTATCTTCCTGATTCAGAGGTCTTTGTTTTCAACCATGTTTATACCCCATGAAGACTTTACACCCTAGAAGAATGTACACTCCTCCAAGTGAGGGAGTGCAGAGGGCGGTTACCCCCTCTATGGGGTCTGAGGCCAAGCGTGCCCCCAGTGGGGGTTTAGGGGCGAAGCCCCCGAAGGAAAATTTTCCTTGTAAATGTATATTGTAATTTCATTGTAAATCTAGACCATTCATTATAAGGTCACAGATATAAAAATAGAAGTTATGTTAGGGTTTTTTTCCCTAGAAGGAAACCCTCTTTTATGAGGGAAATGTATTGCGTATATGTATCATTGTGTATATTGTATTATGAGAGAGGAGAATGTGAAAGAAAGAAGAGGAAGTTACAATGGGTGTGTTGTAGGTTGTATCCCTTCATTTGTTGGATAATAATAAAGGAAGGACCTGACAATTTCTCGGGTGGACATAGCCCACACTGGGTGAACCATGTATATTTGTGTCTCTATTGTATTGTGTATCTTCTATGTTTTATTTCCGCATTTGTTTTATTTTATTGCTCTGTCATACTGTTTTTCTAACATGGAGAATTTCTATCACACATGGCACTCCCATGTGGACTTGTAGAGGCTACTCCCTCTAGAAACACTAGGGTCAACTCCCCATAGTGTGTGATGTCAATTTCAACTCCCTTGACATGTCCTCATGTGCTCTCCACAAGGGACATGTCCTCATGTTTTCTCCACAAGGGACGTTGGGATATAAGACCAAACACACTTATCCCTTGTTGGATAATTGTCCTCACAGATCAACTCAACTCATTCACAAAAGAGTACAATATAGAGAATGTTTCAAGAAGATGCAAACATCAATACTCTCTCTCAGCGAGGGAGGAATTCTCTACCATGGCCAAGTCTGGCATGAAAGTACTCAAACTTCATCCTGGTAAGGGGTTTGGTAAAAACATCATCAACTTGATCATATCTAGGAAATTACTACACCAGTACTTCCTTCATCTGCACCATGTCTTGGATGAAATCCTATGAGAAGCCTTGGAAACCTCAGTGCTTCCATGAATCTCATCACTGGTTGCGATATATTTTTCCTCTGCGGTATTGAGTGCTATAGAAATTTTTTTCAAATGCACTCTCTGCCTTGTCAAAACTGTATATATCTCCATCCTCTCTTCATCTCTTGAGACATATCCAACTATACCACACTGGTACATTCTCTGTTGCAACTTAGTCTGCTCAAATCATGAGCTTTCTCAGGGTCCTTACTGCAAATCACTATCTGGCTCTTTACTTGAGAGTGGATCCTCCACTCTCTCTACAACTACTCCCTTTGGGATTCTGCAATTGCTCCCTCTTGGAATCTGTAACTGCTAAACATTGATACTGAGAGTAGCTTCTCTACTCTATCAACAACTATCCTCCTATGGGGATACTCTCTATATTACTGGCTCATCCACTCTCTTTCTGCAATTGCTTCCTCTGTGGCTACTCTATTTGGAACTGAGAGTGGCTCAATAAATTCCCCCTCTGCAGCTGGAGGTGACTCCTCCTATGTCTCTGCTCCCTCTAAAATTGAAGGTATCTCTTCCTCCTCCTCCTTCTTTGGTGCTAACTCAATATTTTATCCTTCTATATGTAGTATTACCTCCCTTTCTAGGAGTGCCTCTACATACACTGGAACTACTGCCATGTATGCTTCCTCAACATATCATGGATTGAATCATGTATTGGGACTGCTACACTTTATGCAATGTAATTTACTTCTGTGGTTCTCAAAGCCACAAAATTTTGTTTCCTTCCACACCAGGAAACCATGGCAGATCCCAAAGTGAAGCAACACTTGGATATTCCCTTCCTATCCACTGCACTCCCTGCCCAATCAGAGTCAGTATATCCCTGCAATATCATGCCAATAATGGAATCATATCTCAGACCATGTCCAACTATTCCTCATAGCTATCTCAACACATGCTTCGTAGAAATCCATTATCTCTGTCTCGACTGACTCATGAACTGGCTAAGTGCACTCACTGCATAGAAAATATATGGTATGGTGTTAACCAGATACATCAATGATCCAATCAGTTGTCTGTACAACGTTGAATCAACCTCCTCGACATAGGAAGAGGATATAGTTATTTTATTCAGATTCGTCACCATTGGTGTAGCCATGGGCTTACAGTTCAGCATCCCAAACTTATTCAATATCTCAACTTTGTACTTCCACTGACCCAAGAAGAAGTGAAGCATACCAAGGTCCTTTATCTCAAACTCAGGGGCCAACATATACTTACATTCAACAATAACACTCTTTGTACTGGTGAGGAATAAATCATCAACGTAGAGGACCAAAAATTAGGGACTCACCATTAAAAGTCTTGTAGTATATGTTGGGATCAATAACACTTTTGTTGAAGCCTAAACTCATCAGATGTCCATAAATTCTCGCATACCAATCTCGAGGTGCTCGCTTGAGTCCATATAGGGATTTCTTCAACTTGTACACATGAGACTCCTTCTGATGTATCATGAAACCATCTAGTTGCTTGATTTATACTTCTTCCTCAATATCTCCATTGAGAAAGGTTTTCTTCATATCCATCTGATGTAGTTTCAAACCCATGGATGCATCAAGGGAAATAATTTTCTAGATAGAAGTGTATCGAGCAACATGAGAAAATTTCTCCTCATAATCTATTCCATCCACCTAAGAAAATCCTCTAGCAACAAATCTCTTTTTGTGATTCTCGATGCTCCAATCAACTGTGTGTTTGATCATGTAGATCCACTTTGAAGTCACCACTGAATTTACCTCAATTATATGAGAATTGTATACTCACAACCACTTCCAAGGATTCATAATCTAGTGTTGACTTCACATATGCCTTCTTCAATTACAATCCATTACTCAATGTGTCCAAAGGAATAGATATCTACGATGAAAACTTCTAGGGGATACCATGTTTAACATCCAAAGCTCATATTCGCTTAGTCCTCGAAGCTTGTCTTCTATTACTACAATAATAGTTTTCCTTCCAATCTCAGTGGTGGCCCCATTCCCAGCTTGGACTATATTCCAAAAAAGAAGACGACATGGGTAGTTCTACAAATGTCGAGAATATAAGCATAAAAGAAGAAGAAGAAGGGCTCAAAAATATATGGAAAGAGGTTTGAGAGCTCTCCCTAGGATCAGTCCTCAATGTGGAACGTCTTCACATTCCACCTTCCTCTCTCCAATTTGTTAGATATTTTTTAATTCCCAACAAACCCTACATCATCACCGTCAGGATCCAACATTGGTCTGCTCTCACCAAATGGACCAATGCCTATCTCACCTCCCTCCTACAAAACTAGATCGTGAGTCTCCACTTCACCCAAAATGGTCGAGTAGATTATGTTTCAAAACCCACCATACATAGTGATTTTTTTTTGTTTCTTCCCATGTCGAACGTGTGTCATTCCCTACTGTTCTTCGGTACATCACATGTTTGAAATGCTAGGAGCGGGGCACTATGGCCTATGCATAGGAGAATAATGGTTGTTTCAAGTCAGAATACTTCTTTTTTAACACAGAATGTCGAGACTAATATTCCTTTGGCCACCGAGGTTCTCAGTTCGAAACCTAAAGCCATGAATATCTAGATAGGAAATGAGAGAGCCACTAACTCATTTCTTAAATATCACTATGATGTTGTGTCCGTGGAAAAAAAATTCTTCTCTTGCCTGAAATGTGTTGAACCCTAATCGTCGGGGAATAGTTTAGAATATGAGATGGAACCAATAGCCTCATTTCTCAGTAGTAAAAAATAATAAAGGAAATTTGTCTCCTCAACCCATAGAGATACATCGCACAAAACCTGTTCTCTCATGGATTTTTCCTCTATAATGCGGCACACCATCACAAATTTCCAACTCTTGAACTACCATCACTTCACTGTCACCTACCCACCCCAGGTGCACGACCATCATCCCATCTTCAATCACACTAAAATTCTCCCGTTACAATTCTAAAAAATCATACATGATTGTGTCAAAGGTATCACGCCTGAATCCATACATCTTCATCAAATGGATGGAAAAATAACACATTATTGTAAACACAACAACAAACATCTCCTTTTCCTGGTCCCTCCAATGAGGGAGTCAAGCCCAATCATGCTCTGATACCATGTTTATTTTTCTATATAAGATGATATATGATAAATGTTTTATTACAATGATGAGTGTTCCATATATAGAGAACATATAGTGACCATCCATGAAAGGATGCATCCCTTGGATAATAAATACCTATTTATTATTACTTATTATATATATTATTTAATAATCAATAATTATATTATTGATTATTAATCTAGGAGAATGTCTTCCCAATGTTGTCCAAACATCAACACAATGGAGTTGGAGTAAGAAGTCTCAATGAATTTTGGATCATGTTGGAGCATTTTTGGAGCATTTTAGAGTTGAATAATGAAAACCTAGGTTATCAAGCTTAAAGAGTGAACTCTTTAGTGAGTTGCACTATAAAAAAAGTGATTTGTTGTTGTTTTGTTTTACTGGTAGTTTTCCCTAGCAGTGTGTTCCGTTGAGATCCCAACAGAGAGATTCATGGTTACCTGTGTCAAAGAAACTGTGATAAATGAATGGGATGCCTGATGGAATTAGAGGAGTGAAGGGGTACATTCCTTGGGTTGGATAGGTCAAGAGGAGGAGAGTTGGAGGAATTTTAGGATAGTTGTAGGGGAATACCAGTGGGTTGTGTGATATCGAGTTGTGAGTGGACTTTGAGAGGAAACCTTCTCTTGTGGATTCCTATCCCTAGCTCAAGGGTGACTTGATGTTGATATATGGAAAAACAAGTCTATGTTTGGGTGGAACATCCTTCTCAAGACATTGGTTGCACAAACGTTTTATTAAAGATAAGTGCTTATCTATTTTCTGAGTTATTTCATGAGTTTAATTGATGTGCTTAACTTTTTGTATGTGAATAGTTTATTGTTGTTGTGAATGAGTTTATTAGTTGCATTCATGTCCATTTAGAATGTTGTAGATGCATTTCATGATGAGTATTAGAATCCAGTTAAATATGTGTATACATAGTAGCTAGTAAGCTACAAGAAATGAGTTAGAAGAAAATTGTTGATTTTATGTGTATTTCTTCATAGTAATGTTCCTCGGTTAAGCTGGGGAATGTTATGTTGAAATTTGTTGTGATTGATGTCAAAGAAAGGGGGAGATTGCTAAAGAAAAAGAGAAGATCAATAAAGCACCCCAATTACATAGCTAGGGAAACAAAAGAACGAGGGGTTTCTCAATTTTGTACAAAGTTATGAGAAGGATGAGATGACCCCATTGGATATAAATGGAAATTGGAAGTCACATGAGATAACCCTACAAATAGAGTAATGATATATAAAGGAGCCAAATTTCGACAATG
This sequence comes from Picea engelmannii, assembly GCA_009831015.1. Taxonomy (NCBI): domain Eukaryota; kingdom Viridiplantae; phylum Streptophyta; class Pinopsida; order Pinales; family Pinaceae; genus Picea; species Picea engelmannii. Next base: position 111,360 of record ML807084.1, read on the forward strand.
AGATCTGAAGTCCGAGGGAGAAGAGGAATCTTAGGCATGGACTCACTAACTTTTCATGAGGGTTATGTGAAGGTTGAGCCTCTACTAGGGTTCCCAATGGCCAGCTTAACTAGATGAAGATAAAATCTAAATACCACATGTATAAGGAAATTTGTTTTCGAAAGGTTTATATTGAAAAAAAATTATTACGTAATTTAAATAAAGAACATGTGAGGTATGGAAATATATGCATAGAGTTACATTTTAGTCGTGGGGACCAACATATCATATATCAACATATTGGATATTGGATGGTGATCGAATGTGTAGTGTTAAAGTTTTTGGGGACCCACTAGTCTGATAGTCCGGTGGCCCGGTGGGTCGATACCCTGGTGGCCCGATATCCCGATGCTCCAATATTCTGATATTGACATCTCGGATATCAGATAATGAGATAAAAATATTAGTTCAATGTTGAAGGTTTCGAGGGTTTGGTGGCCCAATGCCTTTGTGGGTCAACTTTGATGCCACCTGAGCACCACATTCCATGCTATGCCAGTGCCACATCAGTCACTAGAAGGATATGGATTCCACATCAATTCCATTCCATATCGAATACCAAACCATAGTGAACACAAGGTGATCCAAACATACTTAAATGTTAAACTATTCTTTAACACACATCAACAACTAACTTGATTCAGAATTATGTATGATCGATTTTGACAAATTTGCAGAACACATATGAATCTTCGTACTTATCCAAAACTGCATAAAATGATGAATAAATTGCATAATAATGAAAGATAACACAACTAAAAATAAAATAACTAAGAATACAAGATTTTATGATGGATTTCACCCCTCCTAGGATACATCTTTGGGTCCCTTTTCAATAGTGAGACCGCTCTTCATTAATGTCAAATGTAAAAATTACAATGAAATGGACTTACAAATCCAATATTGAAGTCACTCTTCAATTATGCTGCTCATCCTCAAAATCATAGGTTACCATTGATTTCCTCTCAAAATTATGAGAGAAATGAGTATAAACTCGACTATGTTCTAAACAAGCTCAAAATGACCCCCTTCTTCACACAAAACAATGCACTAAAACTCTCATACAAGGAAATATGGAATAAGATATTCATAAAAAACATATTAGCACAAAACAAACATCACCATGATGCTCCTCTTGAAAAATTAAGAGGAATGACTATAAACATGACTATGTTTGGACATAGGGCTCAATGGCACGCAAAACAATGCAAAATCAACATGGTTTCACCTCTTGTCATGCATTCCAATGCATCATACTATATCCTCAGCATGAATTTCTATGCATTGTACCATGCACATCCCCATACCTTTCCTCGATCTGGGTGCCAGTTTATATAGGGTGTGGGTTGGCAAAAACCATGGCCCGAACCTTGCACTAATGGAAGCATCACCATAAATAATATTTTTTTTTTTTGTTGTAACAATTTCTAATTATGACGTATTGGTTGGAAGATATGGTTAAGTAATTTGGTATATGGAATATTATCCATATATTTCTTGGAGGTTGGGGGTTCAAAACCCACTGAGACACAACAAATTTTGATTCCTAGGAAAACTTGGTCTTCTAGAAGGTGCCACATGGTGTCATTTGATTGGTCCACATCGTAGCCTATGACTAGCCCTTATCGCCACTTCGTGTATGCCCTTGCCATGTCACTACTGACTATACCTTCCATATGTTTTCCCTATCATTGTACGGTAGTCCATGTGTCACCCTTTTAGTGGTGCCACGTGGACCATATGGTCTGTCACATGTGCCAGACCATATGTGTCAAATCCAGGTGACACATGGCAGCATATGGTACTACCATGTCATCATGTTGAAATCACCTATCCATGTGTCACTCCCTAATCTTGCCACTTTTCATATGGATGTTGATGTCATCCTCCCATGTCGACTATACAAAAGGACACATGTCATCCTTTGATTCATCCATATCAAAAAAAAATATGCCACGTGTCATTCTATGGTGCTGACATGTCAACTTGGTGACGTCATTTGTACAAACTTCCATGTCATCATTTTTCCCTGTTTTCATTGAAACTTTTAAAGGCCATAAATTTTTGGTCAAGCTCTATGCAATGAAGTCCTTTTCAAGAGCATTTGAGATGATCAAATTTTGATCATTTTGGATCCTCTTGGATCTCTTTGAGTGCTCTGAATCCTTCTGGATCGCACCTTCCCACTAAAAAAAAATTGGTCTTCCAAAAGTATGGATATTTCAACAACTTAGTGATGATACCTCTTCTTCACTCTTCCACCATACTAAATTGCTCTTCATGGGTTATTAAACAACTCAGTGACGATAAATCTTCTTCTCTCTTTCACCTTAATGAATTTCTCCTCATGGTTTATTCAACAACTTAGTGATGATAAATCTTTCTCATTCTTCCACCTTGTTGAAAGTCACTTGGGCGGATATCCATCTTGGAATTGATATTTTCCTTTGCAAGAACCAAATATCAATATAGCATAGAAAAACCTCAGAATAAGTACTCAGTGCATTGAAAAAGAGAGAAATTCAGATAATAAGACTCTTCGAGGGGGAAACCTCCTTCTACACCACATAAATTTCCAAATACAAGATTATTCCAAATGGAAATGTCTCCTTGGTATATATAGGAGACTAGGAAGTACAACTACAACTAATGGACCTAAGTTGAAATAAATAAAATAACATTACTAATGTAATATGCCCCAATTAAGGGGTAATGTGCCATTATTTAGGGCTTAACATGCCCCTCCCCTTGAGACAAGTGTTGTTTGCAACGCTTGAGTAAATATGGATGCTTCTGTATAAAAGAATCGTCTTCCCAAGTGGAATCTTAAGCCGGTAGTTTCCTCCATTTAATGAGATACTCTGAAATGGATCTATTCCTCAGCTGGCAAATTCTTGTGTCAGAGACGGCTTCAGGATCCAATATGATTTTTTATTCCTCGTCAAGTTATGGAAATATAGTTTGAACTGAGATCATTTCATCTATAACCCTCTTTAAGCATGAAACATGGAAAAATGGGTGTACTCATGAAGATGCAGGCAACTCCAATTTGTATGCCATAGTACCAATCTTTTGCAACACCTTATAAGGGCCATAGTACTTTGGTGATAATTTATTATCCTTCTTGGCTTTATTGAGGGACATATGTTTTTGTGGTTGTAGGCTTAAAAACACCCAATCCCCTACTTCAAAACTTATTTCACTACGATGTTGATCTGGTTGTTGTTTCATGCGATTCTATGCCATGGTCAGGTTGTCCTTTAAGATTTGTATAACTTGTTGTTGATGTTCGATGTGATCTTCCACTACTTGAACCTTATATTTTTATTTTAGAGAAGAAGTAATGGAAGGAGGGTGGTATCCATAGAGTTCCATAAATGGTGTCATTTTTGTTGCAGTATGAAAGGAAGTGTTATACCACCATTCTACCAAGGGTAACCATTTCAACCATTATGTTTGTTTATCAGAGACAAAGAAACAAAGGTATCCTTCCAGACATTTGTTCACTATCTCGGTTTTTCCATCAGATTGAGGATGATAGGATGAGTTATGAGACAATTGAGTACCCAAACAAGAAAATAATTATGTCCAAAAATGAAGATGGGATCTCTGTCACTTACAATAATCTTTGGG
>ML807084.1:138411-149194 GCA_009831015.1 Picea engelmannii
AGACATTTCTCTTCACTTTCTTTAAAAATCTTACTCTGTTTTGGTGACGAATTCCTCAACATAATATGATCATCTGGATTTTCCTTCTGTGTGATAGATAATTCAAAATTTATGTGACAAACGTCTAGTCTTTCCTGTGGATAAATTACATTTTGAGGACAAAGGTTTAAAGTTTCTTCTTCTAGTTGTGTATCTTCTTCTCTAATCAGTTTCATAGGAGTATTATAATGTTCAAGATGATTTTCATCGCTTAAGTGTTCCTCAATGACTGATTTTAAATATTGATTACAGCATGACTTACAAGAATGAGGATATTCACCTTGAGCCATAAACGAATCTTCTTCCATACTGGTCGAAGACTGAAAATACAATGATTCAGAGGAAAAACCAATTTGGTTGTCATTAAGAACTTGGTCAATAGATTCTACCTCCCTAGTTTGTTCAACATTGTCGACAGGATTCTTCTCATCTTGCGAAGAAAATTGTTCTTGCAGTTGAGTGATAGGATTTTCAATTGGTTCTTCGTTCGTGATTGAATATGACTGGATGGAAGGGACGCAAGCATCATAGAAGAGATTTAATGCAAATGACATGTCATCGAGATTAAATTTATAGGGGATATGATAGACTCTTGTCAAAAAGTCTTCCGAAGATGAATCGTCGTTGATTAGCGAAGTATGAAATTATTCACATAATCGATCGAAATCATAAATTTCAAAAGCATCTAGAAATTCATCTACAAATTGAAACCAATCAAAAATGTGACATGCTGGAAAGGATTCAAACCAATGTTTGATCCGACCTCTAAAAGTAAAAGCAAACATTCTGCATAAAAATCTTAAATCTGAGATGTCATGTTTGATGCATTTGCACCAAAACTTGTTAAGGTGGTCTTTAGCAGATGTATTGCCTCCACCATCAAAGGTGAGTTTGGACAAGCGGGAGACTGTCTCATTGGAAACATCGGGTAATGAGAAGTTGAAAGCATGTTCCAACACGGTGATTTGGGGAGCCATGGGGAAATTGAATACATTTAAAAAAAAGGCTCCTACAAGGTCATCTTGTCAGTCGACCCTCCTTCTAGCGCCATTTGTTGACAGGCGAAATTGACCACTCGTCAACTAGAGTGAATCTGGTCCGGGGTTGTCTACTTAACCCAAGCCGTTTGGATTGATCCACCCCGATGGGTTTAGCGACTCCATTGGCCGATCTAAGTCCTAAGAAAATGAAAAACAAAAACTAAAGAAGATAACTCAATAAAAACACTCGCTGAAAACTATATACAAATTTACAATATACTTACAGTTTACTAATTAATATTTATAAAATAACTCTATAATATATCTATAGGATTATATTTTTAATATATGTGTAATATTTACAGAATGAAAATTTTGATCTAAATCTGTGAAACTCAAATATGGATTGATTTATGACAGCAAAACTATCATTCAGTCTTTTGATTTTTTATAACTTTTATAAAAAAGAAACGAAATAGCTGACTGTCTAATCGAAAACAAAGAGGAATAGTGGAATGTGTTTAGATTACAAGAACTTTCTATATTAATTAAACTAATAAAATAAAACTAGCAAACTGACCTGTAATCACATCTCCTATTCGTCATGTGTACAATATCCAATTTCGTTGTTTGATGGAGTAAACTGCAACAGATTTTTCAAATGATTCTCGTAAACACGAAGCAGTAATGATTGAATTCTAATGACAGAACATATAAGAGAAGTAGTGACAACAATTTTATGATCTTACAAATGGTTACATTAAGATAACTCTGGCTATAAAAATTTGTATATAACTGCTCATTGAATAAAGAAGATTAAATTTCTAATCATCAAATTTGAATAGAGTAATTGTTGTACATAATATTAGGGACATAAAACACGGACATCATATAAATTTCATCACATCAATCTGTAATAAACCATGATATCTAAAGTAGTCACAATTTAATTACAAATCAAAATGACTGAAACTTGAATAAAAATACGATATATCGAAGCTAAAGTTGTACCAATATCCACTTCCATTCAAGTCTGTCAATCATAAATCCATAGTTTCTGCGCCCAAGCAGCGATGGTCTTTGGTTTACAAAACAATACCTTTATATAGGCTACAGGATCAAAACGTTTCCTGTGGATGTCATTTAATTTGTCCCAAAAATTGTGGAGGATGCAACCTCCCAGATTCTATTTGATATCAAAACTAATAGCCTATTCTAAAACAACATAAAGAAACAACATGTTGAGAGATGCCACCAATGGTTCAAATCTTCTTTAAAAATCATAGGTACCTGAAAACACATAAGAATAAAAGATTTCAAATTGCATTTTTGGTTGTAAAAACAAGAAATTCGAATTTTAGTAACTAGCTACAGAATCTCACGATTCTGTAGCTAGTTATAATTATAACCAGAATCATATTTTATTGAATCAATCAAAACACACTAGATGTAATCTGTGCAAACAAATCATGTATTCTAATTAAAAAATGACAGAATCCTCTGAAACTTATATTTTAACAATCATACCTCAGATTAAGGGATTCGACTTAATCAAGAAATCTTTGAATTCACAATGGCAGTCGCTGCTTCCACATTCTTAAAAACAACAGACCCTGTGGTTTTTTGTCGTTTATATTTGGTTTGGGCTATGGATTGTAGTCTTCCATTCTCTTTTGTTAGCAAATTCACCTGGTCTTCCAAGGATTTGATCCGAGACTGAAGTAAAGGCACGTCTCTGTAATACCTATCGAGCCATGACTGACATTCGTTACATTGCGGTTGAATAGACTGTGTATTAGCAGTGATGTTATTAACAGGTGGGGAATTTTCCATTTGACCTGTAGGTTCACTGTTGAGTTTGATTCCAGAGAAGTTGGGGTTGTGTTTAAGACACAGTGGAAGGTTTGTAACATAATCATATGGTTTACCAGAGCAAAGTCCATACGAATATGGATATTCTTCAGTTAGAAACCTTTCAATTTCCGAATCAGAATCCTCGCTTAACACAATTGCCTTTTGGTCTGCACAGGGCTTAGGTTTATTTCGGGCACATCGTGAAACCCAATGTGCGGCTTTTTTACTTTTATAATTGATATCAACATTACCGTTACACTTTTTATTTGTGGATTTTTTAATAGACCTAACACCACCTTTGGGATACGAATCTGGCAAAGTGTCGGGTTGGTAGTGTCATGATAGGTCGAGGGTTTCACATCAGAAATAGGATCGCAGGGCAATAGTGAAGAAGGAGGGATGGTAGGCTCGACGAGGGTTTCAGTAATGACAGACTTGTCAACCTGTCCTATTTCCCTGCTAGCAAAACCATTTCTTAATAGGAAGGCATCCCAACAATCACCATTTAATTTCAACTGATGAACAATAATAATCTTGATCAAACAATGGTGGAATAGGCTGGAATCAGATTTCTGCCTTTTAAAATGCTTTGCCATTTTGTATAAGCTTCGAAGGAGAAAATAGGGCATGTTTAGGGGAAAATCGATAAAGCTCATGAGCAATCGTAAGTGATATAAGAAAACCAAACCATATCTCCCCTCACAGGTAACGGACTATTTGACAATAGCTAACAGATCGCGCCATCTAGGTTTTAGAGCTAATATGGGCATACCTCTGTCGCAGTTGGTAATCCTCCTTGAGGTGAATAAAAGTGACCATGGAACCTCTTCAACCTTTGAGTTTTTAAACCACTTTTGTCCCATGTCCAATAGACCGGTGGCTTGGCTAATAAAATCTTCGTTTAATTCAAGCTGGACATCTCCAATTTTAGCTCTGCAACCATCGAACATTAGCGTGAATTATTGAGCGACTGTTAAATTAAAACCCTCAAACTTTTCAACAAAGACACGCCAGCCATTCCTCTCTAAGTCTTCTCGAGCATTATCAAACGATAACAATGTCTGGACACCGTTAGGCTCAATTCTCACTACAGGGGCCATGGCTAACAACACGAAATTGACAAGGGATTCAGTGATAGGGTTTGATAGAACAAGCACAGAGCCATTTCCCTAAGATTCCCCCACAATGCGAAAAGAGCTCGAAATGGTAGGCAGGAACGTTAATTGCTATGCGTGTGAGGAAAATCGTATAGATCGAGGCCATACAAAAACATCATACCATGTTGTACTTGGAATGACACCTTGGTGTAATGGTACACATAAAAATCATAACAGTTGAAAACCATCATATGCATATCCACGATTTAATAAAATCAACATGTCAAATAAACAATTGAATCAAAGATTTTATAAGTCAAAAACCCTATTAACATTAGACGAATTCTAAACGGGTGGTGTTTTAATGCATATGTAACCAAGGTGTGTTCAAGACCAACGGGTTATAACCATGAAAACAACCCTGTTCATAACAAAATAAGAAAAATAGACGATAAACCATATGAACATTAACCCTTTGATGAAATCAAACATGAATTCCGGCTGTAATTTTTCATGCTTGCAATCATGAAAATGAAATCGAAAAGAAGGCATGCAGAAAGCAATGAATAACAAGCGTCATTTGATGAAAAAGGTTGTGACGAGTGACGAAAATTTAAAAACCCTGTGTAGGCAGCTTGTAAAAGTAGAGATTATATTATTGCTGACAACAGGTTGCATAGTCAATTTTGTCTTGGAGGGTCGAATTCCTATGTGTTTCATGCAGTTCATGAAGTTTGTAATCAACGAGACTAAATTCAACCATGAGGATCCACAGTAGAGATTCAATCACAGAAGGTATGAACGAGACATTCTCAATATTCCTTTGGGAAACAGGTTTCGGAAAAATATTGAAGTCAAACATGAGTTCAAATATGAAGGGATTTCCTTGGAACAAGCCCCAAATAAAGAGAGTGATTGATCAACAGTTTTCTCATCCATTAGATTTCTCAAAAATGTGGCTTTGGAAAGGTCCATTCAAGAAGTATAGTGGTTACTTCACTTTCTAATAAAGTCAGTTCGACTGAGGTAATAAATGCAGAGTTTTGTAACCTGAGATGATCATGTTATTTGATCAACTTGATTTTTTACTGTCTGATCTATCAGATGAGCATTGTTTCTTGGAAGGGATGAGGCTAGAGGAGAATTCCATGTGAGTTTCCATGTTAGTGCACCATGTTAGAAGGCGTGTCGACAAGGGTGGGAAAATAATTGAATTCCTTGTGGTAGCCAGGTGCAATTTTTCAAAAAGGAGAGTTTTGATGGCTCAGAAAGGATAGTTTCCAATGGTTGGGAAAGGATGGGTCTTGATAGTCTTTGGAAGAAGGATATCAGAAAGTCTCGTTCAGGGATAATTTTTTCGATGGGTGAGTCCGACAAAACAAGCTCAATATACTATTAGAGATTGGATTTCACAAGGGTCAATAAGCATGGAAAGACATTTTTTCAATGTGGATTTCCTAATGAGAAGATTCTGATACTGTTTTAGATCATTGATTTTGGGGAAATTCACGTACCCAAGAACTTGGACTTTTCGCTAGGAAGGGTCTAAGAAAGAGTTTTGAGAGGATTGCAGAGGTCTAGTTACTAATTGGAAAGGCTAACAGGATAAATTATTGGGATTATTACTAATTATGAGATCAATGGTTTGGATCTAAATACCATTGTAGTAGTAAATTAGTGAATTTTACATGAAAAAACCAGTTTTTGAAGGTCTTCATCTTGCGGGGCATTTTTGAGGACCTAAAAAACGTTTTCAAATAATAAAATTTATGAAACTGTGTGTACTTCTAGTAAATAGAGTTTATACTTCTAAAATTGAATATCTCAAGGAGAGATTTCTTACAATCTATTATGAATGTAGAACAAAGCTCATATGAAGAAGTTACAACCTAAATAGTGCAAGGCATAGTTTTACACCAAAATTATTCCAGAGGAAATAATCCTTGCTCCAAAGTTCGTTTGGGACACATGAGTAGTTTATTGAAATATTTTGGACCATAGAAGTCTTTCATGGAGCCATATTTGGGTTATGGATACTTGAAAATGTTCAAAAAGAGAAAGAAGACACATGTAGCATACAGGGCCAAAATGGGAAAAGAGTCAAAACTTTTGAAGACCATAACTTTATGCTCAAAGCTCAGATTTTTGAAAATGAATAGTCAATGGAAAGGTCTTAAGTAGGCGAATCTATCTATCAACACAAAAAATTAATTTGAGTAGTAAATTTTCCAGGAAATGAAAGAGAAGATGGCTGGTGGAATTAAAGAGAAATAAAATGTATGCATTCTTTTCTAGAATTGTGTGTGTGTGTGCATTGTCTAACATAAATTTATTTGCACCCACATTTCTTGCAGAATTAGAGGTACAGGAAAAATAATTTTTGGTTCTTATATGAGGATTGGAATTATGCCAGAAGATTCCCAAGGATCCTACAACCATGATGAGGTGGTCATAGGTCTGTGTGTTAGCATGGGAAATGTTGAGACCGAGTCTAATGGAAGAAGAGACAGGAGGGATCTTGTAACTATGAGGAGTCTGCAAATAGAAATGTAGAGTTATAGGGTTGATAACGAAAATATTATGAAATATTGAGAAGATATAATACATATCTTGAACATGTAGAAGCAAGCCAATAAGGACACTAGCACAAAACAAGAAGACAATTCTAGACAAACGAAACCATCCAAATCCCATAGAAGAATGGATGAGCATGAGAATGACAAGTAGTTAAAGAGTAGGAGTAGACACCATCATTCCCTAGTGTAATCCACTAGGAGGTCACATGCTAGTTTAGGGCCATTGAGCAGCCCAAGTGTGTCTCATGTTAGAAGACATAGAAGAAGGCTTCAGGGACACATCTTGCAAGGTGAACTTAGTAATATAAAGCCACCAAATTTCAATGGTGAGAATAGGATGAGGCTTGGCTGTTGGAAATCAAGAAATATTTCCAGCTACAAAATTATCCCTCAAGAGTAGAAACAAGAATTGAAACCTACCACTTGCAAGGGAATGCAACCATGTGGTGGGATCAAATTAAACAGGCCAAACATCTTGATGAGAAGAGGGTTTCATGGATATGGCTCAAAGGATGTTTCCAAGAGAAATATTTGTATGAGCATTAATATGAGAGGAATATAAAAGAGTTATTTGAACTCAATCTAGGTAGCACGACAATGGATGAATATGAGAAAATATTCTTTCAATTGTTGAAGTATGTGGACTTCATAAAGGATGAGAAGGTAAAAATACAAAGGTTTTTAAGTGGGTTACCCTCTTTCTATAGTGACAAGATACAATATGATAACCCAAAAACTTTAGAGAAGACCATAAGGAGAGAAAAACATCTTTATGTGAAGAACAGAGGGAGTCAATTATTCCAAAACACTTGGAATGACAAGATGAAGGGTAATAAAGAGAAAAGGAAGAAATATTTTAAGCCACCCTTTTTCAAGAGAAAATCCCAAGCAAACTAGTAAGGAAAGTCAATACAAAATGAGCATGAGACAACAAATGTTTTTTCGAAAATACCAAGGTAGAATCCTGTACAATGTTGGGGATGTGAGGGGAATCACTTATATAGAGACTTCCCTCCAAAAGGTGAGAAAATGAGGAATTTACAAAACATTCAAGAGGTTGAAATAATTTAAGGCATGGGCAGAATCATGCCAAGGATTTATGCATCCTTGGACAACACGAAAGTAGAGTATCAATCCCCCATGATTGAAGTGGAAGGTAAGATTGATAACTAGACAATAGAAATTTTAATTGATTATGGACCTATCCATATTTATATAAACTATGACATTGTTCAAATATTTCACTTGCAAAGGAGTAAGCGTAAGAAATATTGGTTAGTTCAGTTAGCTATAGGGGATAAGAGAAAGATCAATGAGTTGGTTAAATATTGTCCAATATACATGAATGGACTCAAAATAAAGGTAGATGTGAACTTTATACCTTTGTGTTCATATGCATGTCTAATTGGTATGGATTTATTTGAAAACCACCATGCTATCCTAGATTGTTACAACAAGACAATAAATTGTCTTGATGGGGAAGGAAAGCAAGGAAAGGTTCAAGGAATTCCAAGAGATGTAGTTGTTAGAGAGATTTCAACTATGCAGCTAAAAAAATATTTCAGGAAGGGATGCCAAATCTTTTCATCCCATATGGAAGAGGTGACTAGGGATAAAGTGGAAAGGATTGAATACCATCCAGTCTTGAAGGACTTTGAATATTTTTTTGGGGAAATCCTAGTATTTCCACCAAAGAGATACATTGATTTCTCTATCGATTTGGTGTTAGGAGTTGCCCTAGTGTCCAAGAAACCATGCTGAATGGGCACACCAGATTTGAAGGAGTTGCAGATGTAGCTTGAATAGTTGTTAAAGAAGGGGTATATATGCCCAATTGTGTCACCTTGGGGAGCCCCAGTGTTGTTTGTTAAAATAAATATGGAACTTTAATAATTTGCATTGATTTCAAACAGATGAATAAGGCCACCATCAAGAAAAAATATCCTTTTCCAAGGATTGATGATTTATTTGACCAAATGAAAGGGGAAATAATATTTTCCAATATTGAATTGAGGTTGGGTTATCATTAATCGAGGAAAAACAAATATGATATTAGCAAGACAATGTTCAGAATAAGATATGGGAAATACGAATTTAGGGTAGTGCCATTTGGACTATCAAATGCCACAATTATTTTTATGTGTCTAATAAATGGAGTGTTCAGGGAGTACTAGCACAAGTTTGTGATTTTTTTCTTAGAAGATGTTCTCATCTACTCAAATTCTAAGGAGGATCATGAGAATTATCTAATAATGGTTCTAAAGCTTTTAAGGGGACATAAATTATATGCCAATTTATGTAAGTGTATCTTTTATCAAAAGAAGATTCAATAGTTTGGCATATTATTTTAGAAGATGGGATAAAAAATGATCCCGAGAAGATATATGCCATTATAGGATGGACAACAACTAAGGTTAGATAATTTATGAGTCTCGTGGTTTATTACTGAAGATTCATAAAGGGGTTTTCAAATATTGAGATCCCAATCACGTTTTTGCAAAAGGAGTGAAATTTGAATGGACTTCAAAGTGTGAAGAAAGTTTTCAACAATTTCCGAGGGGTTAGAACTGGGAGTGAGGGGTTCTCTAGCTAAAATCATATGCCAGGAATCCAACAAAAAAAACGGTTCCTCAATTTGAGTCTCAGTTTTTGTTTTATGCCCAGTTGCAAGTCGCATCCCAAACCATTTTGGGGACTCTTGGCCAATTCTTGCTCAGGGCATAAAAGAATAATGAAGCAAAATGTTTGAGTTTCATGAGATGTTGCAAGCTTGTTTAGGCATGGACTAGGTGACCAAATTATCCATCCACTCCCAAGTCATGGTTTCGTAAATTGGCCCCTTAAGGCTGGTTCAGTACATGCAAAGTATGTGGAGATATGCACTTGCCGCAAATTATATACAACTAATAAACAAGGATAAAAATAAGGGAGTGACTATATATATTGATGGAATACCTAAAGCTTCCAACAATATCGCAAGGTTTATAAACAACACATGACTCGAGACAACAAACAAACAACCGAATTTCATATATAAGGGACGTGAAGAGAATCGGGTAGTCCTGTGCGCAATAAAATAGATAGCTCCTGGGGAAGATTTATTAGTGGATTACCATTTGAATCAAATAGAAACATTGACTAATAATGTGCAGGTTCTTATGCAATACCTCTTTAAGAAACCTCTACTTATTGCATTATATTTTTTTATTGTTTTTAACATTGTTGTAAATATTATCCTTAACATTGCTTTTTTGTTATCATTAACAATTTTTTAAATATTTGGGGGTTCTAATTATATTAAAATGTGGTAGGATGATCATGGAAAAGGGCCAACCACAGAACATGTAAATGATTATCAATTTCCACTTTCATTTTACATGAATTTTATTATTTGCTTATATAATTTTATTGAAATAACATTGTTTTTGTTGAAATTTTATATAGTCTACAGGCCATGTTGATCATGATTCCGCCGATGAGGAGGGGTTTTATTCATCCCCTGATCCAATGGTATTAATAAAAAAAAAATCATTAAAGCAAACAAGGCACTTGCTAGCTTCTTAGATCGTCCAGATCAAATTCCCGACGTCCTAGCAAAGACCAATCTTCTTATGTCACAACTTAACACATATAAGGTAATAACCATAATTTAAAGTGTTTTTTTTAATGTACTCATATGTTCAATTATGAAACTTTGTTCTTTAACTTTTACATTATCTCACGAAAAAAAATAAAAAATTATAAAGAGATTTTTGGAGCCTATTCAGCCCGGTGTTGGTAGTAGTGGCACTACGAAGACGCTACAGAGTCCTGATGTGGGCGGTCATACAACTGCTAGAGTACTATTTACTTCTCCATATTCCAAACCTAATTTAGATAAGATCCATGACATGCACCACCAAACATCCACACCTCGGTCAAAGTCTAGAGATGGTGGTAGAGATGAGGCTCATGGTGATGTGGTTGGCAGGGTTGCATTTCCTGGAGCTAGACGTGTGACAAGCATGGGAAACCTTCCATGAACATTTTTGGTCGACAATAATGGACTTCAATTAAAACAATCAAGACTCCCAGGTAGATTTAATTCATATTTTAATCGTTTAATGTTGTCCTTCTCATACACAAATCATCTAGATTATTAATTTTAAATTAATGATCATATGTTTTGTGTGTAGGAAACGACCATTTTTATAGGCACCTAGAGAGAAAGGCCTTGTTGATTTTTGGGGCAACCTTA
>ML807084.1:154767-167648 GCA_009831015.1 Picea engelmannii
CACATTCTTGGAGAGAACATTCCATGTGGACACTTGGCATTTGAATTGGCTTGTGTATTATTCCATATATGAAATAGTATGTACAACATAAATAATTAGATAGAATGGCAAATAAACAATGATATAAACAAAACAACATGAGAATAATACCAGAATAACACCAAGAAGAGCAATTTGATTAATGAGATAAATATTCACTTGCCTCTTCGAGGGGGAACCCTCCAGCAGAGTAGAGCTCTATTACAATAATATCCAAGACAATATTTATCATACCCTCTACTTCTATTTATACTAAATCTATATATCCAAAAGAACAATCTAGAGGAAGATCCTTCTATAGGTGGAAGCTTCTATTAGGTCTTCTTACATTTGACTTATTCTTCCTTATTTATAGGCCTTATTAATATTAGCCTTTATTACATGGAATTATATTAGTCTACCTATGTGAGGGGTTAGGGAGGTTAGGTACCTAACATACCCTCCCCATTGAAGAACAACCTTGTTCTCAAGGCTTCAGATGAGGGAATTGTTGTAGAATGGTGGTCGGGTCCCAAGTGGCATCTTTTGGAGGGGTATATTTCCATTAGACTAACACTTCATGGATGGTGCGTTGGCGGAGACAACGTTCTCTCTGGGCCAAGAATGTTTGTGGATGAAACCATATGGAACCTTCTTCAGCCAACTCTGGGATACTAGTTTGAGTTTGTAACTTAGTTCCAATCACCTTATTTAAGCAAGAAACATGAAAAATAGGATGGAGCTTCGATTGACTAGGTAGAGTTAACTTATAGGCCACCAATCCCACCCGCTTGAGCACTGTATAAGGACAATAAAATTTGGGAAGGAGTTTCTGAAATTGGTGAGCTTTGAGTGAAGTCTTCCTATAAGGTTTTAGTTGAAGAAATACCTGGTCCTCCTCAACAAAATGGAATCTAGAATGACCTTGATCTGTTTGTTTCTTCATGCAATTCTGAGCCATGACCAAATTTTCTTTGAGGGCACAAATAATATCCTCGCGGACTGTAAGATTGGTGTCAACCTCCTGAACCTTCGAGACCCCTGGAATATAGGAGAGAACTTATGGAGGATTTTGGCCATAGACTACTTCAAAAGGATTCATACGAGTAGATGTATGGTAAGAGGTGTTGTACCACCATTCAGCTAGGGATAACCATTGAGCCCAACTATTTTGTTGCTCAGATGCAAAACACCTCAAATATGTTTCCAACCACTTGTTGACAACTTCAGTCTAGCCATCCATCTGGGGGTGATAGGTAGTGCTGAGATGCAATTGGGTGCCCTGTAGCTTGAAAAATTCTTGCCAAAAATTGCTAGTGAAATTCGGGTCTCTATCAGAGACAATAGAATAAGGCATGCCATGAAGATTGAAGCTATTGTCCATAAATATTTGATCCACTTTGGTGGTTGTGAATAGGTGTTGAAGAGAAGAAAAATGAGAATATTTGGAGAGATGATAAACGACCACCATGATGAATGATTTATTTCCCAATTTAGGTAAGCCTACAATGAATTCCATAGAAATATCTCGCCAAATAATAGAGGGAATGGGAAGCGGTTGGAGTGTGCCCAGAGCTTTGAAAATTTCTCCCTTGTTGTGTTGACAAGCCTCACATTCAGCCACAAAGGTGTGGACGTCTTGTTTCATACCATCCCAGAAAAATAACATTTGACCCGTTCATAGGTTTTGGTAAATCTTGAATGCTCGATTGTGGGTGAGGCATGAAGTTCATAAATAATTTTATATTTAAGTTGGGATTTCTTGCATAAGTAAAAATGACCTTTGTAGAGAATCTCTTCATTATGCCAAGAGTACCCTGGAGAAACTGAAGAATTGTGTTGCAATTGGTGGAAAAGGATAGAAATTTTTGGGTCTTGCAACCATTCTTGACCAATAGCTTGGAGCCAATATGGTACAACGAAGGAGAGGGAGAAAAGGGACCCTTCGTCTTCATATTTCCGGGAAAGAGCAGCAGCCACTAAATTTTCCTTTCCCTTCTTGTAAATGATATCATAATCATAGCCAAATATCTTGGTCACCCATTTTTATTATGTCGGGGATGAAATTTGTTGTTCTAGAAAATACTTGAGACTCTGATGATTAATTTTGATTTGGAATTGTTGACCTAGTAAATAAGGACGCCAGAGATCCACCACATGAATAATAAATAACATTTCCTTTTCATAAGTGGATAGGCCCAAATGTTTCTTGAACATTTTTTTCTAGTGAAGGGCAAGGGTCTTCCATCTTGCATGAGGATGGCCCCAATTCCTTTTCTGGAAGCATCACATTCCAATACGAATGTCTTTGTGAAGTTTGGGAGTGCAAGGGAAGGAGTCGAGCACATAACATATTTTAAGTCTTGGAAAGCATGATCTGTAGCTGAAGTCCAAGTGAAGGAATTATTTTTAAGGAGGGAAGTGAGAGGAGCTGCAATATTTCCACAATTCCGAACAAACTTCCTATAATAGCCCGTTAAACCCAGAAAACCACGCAAGATCTTAAGAGTTTTAGGGCAAGGCCAATCTTGCATAGATTCAATTTTCTTAGGATCTACTCAAACACCATCCTTGCTGACAATATGACCCAAGTATTCCACTTTTGAGGCACCAAAGGAACATTTAGATATTTTGAGGAAACGTTGGTTCTTAGAGAGTAGCTGGAGAACTTGATTCACATGGGCGAGATGGGATGACCAAGTTTTACTATAGATGAGAATATAATCAAAGAAAACTAAGACAAAATGATGAATAAAAGGATAGAAGACATGATTCATGAGACTTTGGAAAGTGGAAGGAGAATTACACAATCTAAAGGGCATTACCAAGAATTCATAATGACCCTCATGAGTACAAAATGAAGCCTTGGGAATGTCTTCTTTTTTCATATGGATCTGGTGGTAGTTGGAACGTAGATCCAATTTGGTGAAGTACTGAGCACCACTCAATTCATCCAAGAGGTCATCAATGACAGGAATGGGGAATTTTTCTTTGATTGTTAGTTTGTTGAGGGCACAGAAATCGGGACACATGCGCCAAATACCTTATTTTTTGAGTACCATGACCACAGGGGAAGAATAGGGGCTAGTACTGGGATGGATAACATCGAATTCTAGTAATTCATGAACATTTTTATCAATTTCATTATTTTGGTAAAATGGATGACGATAAGGTTGAACATTGGGAGGAAGAGTTCCCTGTATGAGAGGGATGGAATGATCATGGATGCCATGGGAAGGGGGAATGGATTTGGGGGTGGTAAAAAAAACTTGGTGGTGGGAGAGGATATATTGGAGGTTGGGATGCACAGAAGGTGTCTCAACAACATGAATGGAGTGGAGTTGGGGTATAATTCCCAAATGACCTTTTTTGAGGAGCTTTTCCATGCGATGGGAACTGATGATCTTCGGGGAGCCTGATGTGATGCCTTGGAACTTATATTGTTGTCCCTCTTGTTGGAATTGCATCGATAAGTCCTTAAAATCCATGAGAATGGGGCCTATAGTGTCTAACCATTCGGCACCAAGAACAATGTCACAACCACCCATATATATAGAAAACATATGAGATTTCAGATGATACTGACCAATTTGGAGTCGCACATTTTTACATCATCCCCCACATTTCATGGACCCACCATTGGCAATCATGATTTTAAAATTATTAATGGCATGGATGTAACAATTGAATTATTGGGAAATACAACAATGAATAAATTTTTGGGTGCTACCACTATCCACAAGGATGATGACTTTCAGATTTTTTATGTAACCAATTAACTTGAGAGTTTGGGGAGAAGAGACGCCAGTGAGGGCATTAAGTGAAATCACCAGGTCGACTTTGGGTGGGTCAGAGAGTAGGGTGAGGTCAGATGGCTGTGGTAGTTCCTCCACCGGTGGAAAAACTACATATTCATCAGGAAGATCCTCAGTCACAACAATAAAAATATTGTTTTACTTACACTTGTGCCCGGGAAAATATTTGTCATCACAATTATAACAAAGACCCTTGAGTTGACGTTCAACCATTTCATCCCTGGTTAATTTCTGGATCTTGAGGGGAGTTGCAAGAGGAGAAAAATTAGTGGGTTTGGGGTGAGGAGGAAAGGAGGGTTTTCGAGTCTGGGAGGAGACAATTTTTTGGGCTTCCTTGGCTCGTTGAGTAGCTTCCAACAAAGTTTGGGGGTGTGCTATGGAACATGGGCACGAATTTCATCTTTGAGGCCACTGATAAAGAATTCCCTAAATGATTCGGATTTTATGAGAAGAACGAAATGACTATAGATTATTACCAAATTATTGACACAGAATAACAGAGATACAGTAAAACTGGTTTTCTATTCAATAAGGAAATAAGCTAAAACTGTAAAATGCAGCAGAAAACAAGCTTGCTGGAATGGTGGCGGCTTATCTCTGAGAAGAGATGTGACGGCTGCGCTCATTCACAAGAAGATGATTACAATGAGGCTCTCAAGTCCTTTTTACAATAAACAGGAGTTTCAAAAACCCTAAACATCCAAAAACCTAACCCTAGGAGATGAAGCACCAAAAGTCATGTGGGCCCCATTTGGGTAAGTCAGTACATCAAATTCTCGGGGTTGTAACTTTTTCATACGATCTCCGTTTTAGGTGTATGATAGCCCATTGGAAAGATCTGTCCGAGGACTACAACAGTTGCACAAAATTTCATGAAATTTTGCAACTGCAACATACCCCAAAAAACATCGTTTAGAGCCTCAAAACGGCTCCGAAAGTTTAGGACCCAAAAAACTGCTAAAAATAGTAAATTATCAAAATTGCTAGAAAGTTGTTTTGAGCCAGCTGGGAAAGGTGGGTGGCCACCAATATCCACCTAGATAAATCCTCCATCCTTGGGAATCGATGGTCTCCATTGCATTGAGTTCCCCCATCAGATGAGGAAATTTCTGCTTAATTTGACCCCGGGTGAGCCACTTGCCTTGGTACAGGAGCTGCCCTGCTTTGACGACTCGATAAAGATGGATCCTTTGTTGTCGAGTGCCCTTGATATGTGTGTCCACAATCTGATCACTGGATGCCTGTTGTATGAAGTTGGGGTTGAGCTCTGTTTGTGTTAGTTATTCTGCTACATCTGAGGTGTCCAATAATGGTGGGAAATAAGGCCGAAGGAGGTCCACATTGAACACTGGGTGCAGGCCAAGGAAAGGAGGAATGTTGAGCGCAAAAGCATTATCCCCCACAGCCTTAGTGATGGTGTACAACCCATATCGGAGTGGACGAAGCTTTCGATGGGATCCTATAAGGCGTTCTTTCTGCAAGTGCAACCAAACTTTCTCGCCCACCTGAAACTTATGTGGAACTCGATGTTGATCATGGCACTACTTGTACTTGTCATTATACTTCTGTAGGATATCCTGAACCTGTTGGAAAATGTGTTTTATCCTCTCAATGAATCGGGTGGCTTTTTCAACCTCAGTTGGAGTAGGAGAGGAGTCGATCGAGGTGACCGCAAGGGGAAGTGCAACATCTATGGGATCCAATGGTTGGAATCCCAACCCCACCTGAAAGGGGTTGTGGCCAGTTGAGCTATGCAGGGCTTGGTTGTAGCTATGTTGGACATATGGAAGAATCTCATCCCATGTGCGAGGGTGCTTGGAATTATACATGTGAAGGATATGCACGATCATTCGATTTACGACCTCGGTTTGGCCATCTGTCTGGGGGTGGAAGGTCGTGGATTTGGTGAGCTTGGTGTCCATCAGTGACCAGAGGCTCGACCAGAATGTGCTAAGAAATCGACTGTCCCAATCTGAGACAATGGTTTTTGGGATTCCAAAATGTACCTAGACTTGTTCAAAGAAGAGCTTGGTAGTGGCTTCTGCTGTGATGCTCTTCTTGCAAGCAACCAAAATCGCCATCTTAGAAAAGAGATCGACAACCACAAAAACACAGTCATTTTCCCACTTGGTGGACAGGAGGCTCGACATGTAGTCCATTGAGATGGATTCCCATGGTCTGTCAGGAGTAGGAAGAGGGTTGTACAAGCCCTGTTTCTTAGTGGTTGGTTTGGCAATAGCACAAGCAGTGCAAGACCTGATATACTTGCTGACCTCCTGTCAAAGTTTCGTCTAGTAGAAATGTTTTTGTAGCATCACCACTGTCTTTTCGACGCTGAAGTGTCCTACCACCCAGTTGTAGTGGGCTTCCCAGATCAGCTTCGCTCGCTCACTTGAGGGAACACATATATGGCCCAGATGACACAACAACCCATCCTGAAGATGGAAATTATCGACAAATTCCTTTTCACCCAACATTTGGTAGGTGGTGGTGAAGTCTGGGTCTATCTCATAGAGTTGGGGCCATCCACAGGTCTCATGGTCGCAGAAGTCTAGCACTGTGGTGAGTGTCGCGAATGGTGGTCTACTGAGGCAATCAGCGACACAGTTGGTGCTTCCTGTTTTATACTTGATGTTGAGGTGGAATTGCTACAAGTATGTGGACCACTTTTGATGGCGGTCATTCTGCAATTTTCCTTATGTTTGCACGAACTGCAGTGGCTTATGATCAGTGTGGATGACTGTCTCCCTCCCAAGAATGTAATGTCTCCACTGGCAGCAGGCTTACACAATGGAGTACATTTCTTTGTCGTAAGTAGGGTACTTACGGACAACATCTGATAGTGTCGCACTATGATAGGCCACAGGGTGGTCGTGCTGCATGAGAACGACACCCACAGCATAGTCTGAAGCATCAGTCTCAATCTCAAAGGGTTGTTGCAAGTCTGGTAGTGAAAGTACTAGGGCTGAGCACAAGCGCTGCTTCAAATCATCGAAGGCTTCTTGTTGGGGATGGCCCCATGCAAATTTCACCTTATCACCACCCCTGGTTATTTGGCTAAGGGCCCATGCAATATGGGAGAATCCCAACACAAACCTATGGTAGAAATTGGCAAGGCCCAAGAAGCTCCGAAGCTCCGTGAGTGTGGTTGGGGCTGGCCAGTCACGGATGACTTGGATCTTGGCTGGATCCACATGTATGCCATGTTGATCAATGATGTAGCCTAGGTAATGGACCCTGTCCATGTCGAAGGAGCATTTTTCCAAGTTGGAATATATCTTGTGTTGTCGCAAGGTGTGCATAACCTACTGAATATGCTACAAGTGTTTGGCCCAAGTCTTGCTGTAAATGAGAATGTCATCAAGATACACCACTACAAAAGTATTGGTGAATGGTTGCAGGATATCATCCATCATCCTCATGAAAGTGGTTGGAGCGTTTGTCAGACCAAAGGGCATGACCAACCATTCAAAAAGGCCTTCCTTTGACTTGAAGGCGATCTTCCATACATTTGTCTGTTCTATCAGGACCTGGTGGTAGCCAGACTTCAGATCAATCTTACTGAAGTATTTGGCCCCCATGAGTTGATCAAGGCAGTCGTCGATTCAGGGAATTGAGTACCGATTTCTGACTGTGATTTTATTCAGAGCCCGATAATCAATGCAAATTTTCCAGGTTCCATCTTTCTTCTGTACTAGCATGATTGGGCTCCCGCAAGGTGATGAGCTAGGATGGATGTGCCCCTTGTGGAGAAATTATTTGATCTATCGTTTGATCTCCTCATTCTCTAACAGAGAGCGACAATAGACTGGCCCATTGGGAAATGGTGCACTGGGGGTCAGATCGATGGGGTGCTTGACTTGGCAGTGCAGAGGTACCCCGGTAGGCAAGGAGAAGATATCTGAGTAGTCTTCCACGACCTTATCTACTTGCTTCTGTTGTGTGGAGAAGTCAGTCGCAGAGACCCTGGATGTGGCTGTGATTTTTCTCTCATTCTAAGAGTAGATCATGAAGAAGACAAACTTCCCCGTCTGAGAGATGACCTTCCTGCATTACTTAGCAAAGATCAAGGAAATAACACTAGGTGGGACAACCTCGGGTATCCTGTACAATTTCCTGTTCAAAGTAATAATAACACTACGAGGCCTAGACTCATATACAGCATGACGTTTCCATAAATAATGTTGTCCAAAAATAACATCAAAAACTTTGAGAGGAGAAACATCACACAATACCTCATCTTTGAAGGGCTTGATGTCGTACGACAGTCGACACTGTTGGCTGACATGGAGATCGCTTCCTTGGCGGAGACATCCAATGGTGTAGGGTTATGGGTGCAGTGTTGTTGGCAGGGCCAACCGCTTGATGACCTCTGCTAAGTTTAGGTTCTTCTGGCTACCACTATCAACAATGAAGTGCAGTGGGGTGCCTTTTACCCACATCTGGGAATGGAAGAGGCGCTCTCCTTCTTCTGGCTCGTCTGGTTCACCATTTTAGAGGTTGGTGGTAGCAATGGTGGTACTGGGTTCAACGTCAATGATCCATCTTCCCCTTTCTAGTTCTGACTCAGAATCAGAACCCACATCTGATTCAGAGGCTTTCACTTCAGCCACCAGCGTCTACTTTGAGCGATAGTCAACAATGTTATGCCAAGGGCTCTTATGGAAGTCGCACCACTTCCCGGTATCTTTCTTTGTCTTTCTGGTGTCCTTCTTTGATTTTGGTTTGGAATGGTTGTCCTAATACTGTGCATCTTTTCTTTGTCCTTTGTTCTGTGGGTTGGGGCTGCCCTTTTCTGGATTTTGTTGTGAGGGGTTCCCCGACCCAAATTGTCGCATCTTTTGTTTGAGCTTCTGCTTGATTTTGACAGCATATCGGTAGGTCACACCCAAGGATGAGATGTCTAGAAATTCCATTTATGTCTTGATGTATCTATGCAGAGCACCGCGATACTTGAGCACCAGATGTCTCTCTAAATCTTTGATACCCAACTTGGTGCGCAAGGTATGGAAGATATTTGTGAAATCTGGCATTGCTTGGTCTCTTTCTTGTCGTAGTCTGGTCCATTTGGTATACAAGTCATCATAACTTCCGATAGGGTAGTATTGTTCCTTAATAGAATCCCTAAAGGATTCCCAGGTGGCCGTGACTGTAAATAATGAAGGTTCCTCTGTTTCCTTTTTCTCACAAAAAGTTTCCCACCAATATTTGACATGGGGAACAACTTTGAGGAGCACAAAAGTAATATTTTCTCTATTCGAAAAGTTATGGACAAAGAAATATCCTTCTAGTAGATTCAACCACTTGTCTACACCATCTGCATCTATCTGAACTTCAAATATAGGAATATCGAAGTTTATTTGTACCTTGAAGGGGGCGGTGCCTCCGCTCGAAGAAGATGTGTCGCCTGTTGGTAGTCGCCGAAGGATTTGTGCAAAATTATCCATTATCTCGTTCCTCTGTTGTGTGAGGGATTCCTCAATCAACAATTTGAAAGGGTCTCCTGTCCCATCATCTTTCTTTTCTCCTTCCATGAGAGGTCACTTGGGTGTGCGAGAGATTTTGTCCTCAAGAGAAACAAGCTCAAGACCCAAATCTTTGTACTCCAACCTCATTGGGGACATGCATTAAGACGACAAGGAGCATACCACTCTGATACCACTGATCCAGATTTTATGAGCAGAATGAAATGACTACAGATTATTACCAAATGCTTGACACGGAATAACAGAGATACATTAAAACTGGTTTTCTATTCAATAAGGAAATAAGCTGAAACTGTAAAATGCAGCGGAAAACAAGCTTGTTGGAATGGTGGCAGCTTATCTCTGAGAAGAGATGTGGCAGCTATGCTCATTCGTAAGAAAATGATTACAATGAGGCTCTCAAGGCCTTTTTACAATAAACAGGAGTTTCAAAAACCCTAAACATCCAAAAACCTAACCCTAGGAGATGAAGCGCCAAAAGTCATGTGGGCCCCGTTTGGGTAAGTCAGTACATCAACTTCGCGGGGTCGTAACTTTTGCATATGATCTCCATTTTAGGCGTATGATAACCCATTGGAAAGATCTATCCGAGGAATACAAAAGTTGCACAAAATTTCATGATGAAATTTTTCACCCGCAACATACCCCAAAAAACATCGTTTAGGGCCTCAAAACGGCTCCGGAAGTTCAGGACCCGAAAAACTGCTAAAAATAGTAAATTATCAAAATTGCTAGAAAGTTGTTTTGAGCCAGCTGGGAAAGGTGGGTGGCCACCGATATCCACTTGGATCTCTAAAGAAAGCATCGGGCATGCCCTCCGTTCTGAAATCCAAGTGCTCAAATACAGAAAGAAAGTCTTCACTATCCCATACTACTTTAACTTAGTCAAACAACCTAAATGGTGGGTGTCAGAGTCAAAGTGGTCATAAAGTTCAGTCACAAATGGTGTCCAAGAAACATACCCTTGGCGTGCCTTATTTCACCATTTCCACCATTGCCATCGTTTTGGATGCAGATATAGGACACCATAACAAAGCTTTGCTAAATCATCAGTAATGCCATGCAAAGAGAAATAATGTTCCATTTGGGTGACCCAGCCTGTGGAATTTGATCCATCAAATTTGTTCACCTCAATTCTGGGTGGGCGGAGGTCTCGAGAAAAGTGGGTAGTATGAGGACCTTGGTAATGGGAAGAGTCGTGGCCATCCTAATAAGATGGTTGTTTAGAAGAGGAAGAGTTCTGGAAATGACCCATGAAGTGTTCAAAGGTGGATTTGAGGCCTTTGAGGTATTCGATGTGGGAACATTGTTCCTTGAGGATATCAATATTCAAATTGATTGAGATAATGTTGGAAGTGATATTCTTTATGTCTTCCTTGTTCTGGTGGTTGTCAGCAATCAAGGAATTGAGTTATTGGGCTCTTGTGGAAGCCATTTGGAAAAAAGGGGCAGGAAATTGGTATAAGGGAAACAAAAGGGGTTTGGGCTGTTGGGTGGGACCACTGAGAAGAAGGGTTTCAAATGATAGGTACCACTACGATCAGGGAAAAAGGGGGAATCCAATGGGATAGGAGCCAAATAAGGGTATCGAACAAGGGTTGGGTCCACAAAAAAAATTATGGTAAAAAATGATAGGTATCACTAGGATCAGGGATAAGAGAGGAACTCAATGGGAAAGGTCCCAAATAAGTGTTTCAGTGGGAGTTATACTCTGGCCTAAAGAATAATGCAGTGATGAAATGCCCAAATGCTTAAAAGGAAGAAATGTGTAGTAATTTTGCAACTCGAATGCAGAAGACAGAGTTGCATGGAAATAGATCTTGTATGTTTTGTTTTTGTTTCCGCCCCAAGGGTTAGGGTATTCAATGGTTTTCCCTATGCTATAGCTCTATGATATACATGCGGGGTCCAACAGTAGTACTTGGCCCAATATCTTAGGGCACCAACTAAGGAGGCTAGACCATTCCCTTAGCCGTACTACCCGCCTACCCAGGTACTAGAGAGTATCTTCTCGAGTGTTTTTCTCGATGGCACTATAACATTTAGGTGGTCAATCGATTTATCTATGGAGGGCTTTAGGATATCTAGGCCGATTCGTATACAGGTGTTGTCTAATGCACTACCACTCAAAGGGGTACCAACAAGGGTGGACAACAGATGTCCTCTTAAGTACCACTTGTATTTCCTGCGTGTATCAATCCCCGACCACGGGTTTATGCGCGTAACAAAAAATCTGTGTAGCTTTAAGATGTCAGAATACATCTCTACCCTGAAAAAAAATTAACCCAGAATTTTCTACCAAGGAAGGTGCTCTGATATCACTTGTAGTATTCCAAATATAAAATAGTATGTAGAACATAAATAATTAGCTAGAATGGTAGAGAAACAATGATATAACCAAAACAACACCACAATAATACCAGAATAATACCACAATAACACCAAGAAGAGCACTTTGATTACTGAGAGCAATGTTCACTTGCCTCTTCAAGGGGGCAACCTCCAGCAGAGCAGAGATCTATTACAATAATATCCAAGACAAGATTTCTCATACCCTCTACTTCTATTTATACTAAATCTATCTATCCAAATGAATAATCTAGAGGAAGATACTTCTAGAAGTGGAAGCTTCTATTAGGTGTTCTTGCATTTGACTTATTCTTCCTTATTTCTAGGCCTTATTAATATTGGCCTTTATTACATGGAATTATATTATTCTATGTATGTGAGGGGTTAGGGAAGTTAGGTCCCTAACAACTTGATGCCTATTTTTGGTGGTGTGTCCCCTTCATTAGCATTATTTGGTGTATACTACTACTATCTTTTTATGAGAGTGAATTTATTTGGAGAGCCTAATGTCCACATGTCATAACATGGTCAACCATGGATTGAGGAAAGATCTAACTAATTCATTATTATAATATTTATTTGACTTGTCATGAAGTTAGTTAGAAAATAACAATATTTTATTGTATAAGAGAATATACTCACTCTATAAAGAATAATTATCTCTCTCCATTGTAAAGGGTGGAGAATTTGGGAATTTAGGAGCTCTCCTCTTGGCCTACATTTTAGAACATTTTGGTAAGCTTAATGGAGAATTTGAGGTATATTTTCATTTGATGTGAGGCTTTATTATGCACTCGTATTTTATGTGTTGATCTTGTATTAAGAAACTCTTGTAACATGTTGTGATTGCAATTATAATGAAACACACTTCATTTTGGATAGATTAATGTGAGATTTTAACTCTCTTATTTCTATTATGATTGCGTTAGCCTACATGATTGTTATTATTGGTTCCTAGAGTCTTAACTATGATTGGACTTCAGCCTTTTGTCAAATTTACGTAATGAGAACCATTAATTGCTTATGGATTTAGCACATAGCAATATTTTCCACCCTAAGATATTCTTTAATGTGTAACACAAGTAGTTATAATCAATTTAGAAAAAAATCATACATTCATAGACATAAAATTCATACATTCATCAACATAAAATGCAAAAACAATGAGATTCATAAAGGATGTGCCATGAAAAAAATAATATATATATATATA
>ML807084.1:169263-183052 GCA_009831015.1 Picea engelmannii
TCTTGTGAATGTTATGGTTTAGTACTTTGGTCTATTGGAAAATCTAATGGCAAGTCTTAGGAAGCGGAGAAAGTGCAATAAAAGAGAGAAAGTTTTGGAGATCCAGAGAGAGAGGGTTTCTTTAAAACTCTACTTTGGTTGGACCTCATGAGTCAGGCATTGAGTCTCATGCAAGGCCACACGTGATAGGTAGTCTTCATCCCACTAGGACAAGATAGAAGTGTAGTAGTATGCTTGTTCCTAGTTTTTGAGGTCTAAGGTGAACCTATACGATTTTGTATCAGGTTCAGACCCACTAGGTCAGTTACAAATGTAAAAGATATGTTATTCTATGTCTTATGAGGTTTCATATTGGTGATATTGAGGAGCTTGCTTGAGGCATGTGTTTCTGATCTTTTGTATATGACTTGAGACACACCTTGGATGTATGGTATATGTTGGTTGAGGTGTATTTTATAAGGAACATTGTTGGTTCATATCTTGGTTATATTGGTATATGGTGTATGGCATGATATGGTATATGGTTGAGACACTTTTTATGGTTGACATGCATGGTTGGCACATGGTATGGTATAGGATTGATACATGGTATGGTGTTGATGTACATTTTTGATGTACATTGTTCATGTACATGGTTGATGGTTGAGGCATATGGTAGATGGTTGATGCGTGGTTTGGTATAGGTGTTGGTGCATGGTTGATGCACTTGTTGTGATACAGGTTGTGGTACATGGTTGGTTTTTGGTATGGTGCAATTTGATGGTTTGGTACATGCTTTGGTACATGGTTGAGACACATATCTTGTGATGGTGTGTTGATGATCTTGGTACATGCTTTGTAGAGACATGTGTTGGTGATGTTGGACATCTAGTTGAGAGGTGTCATTGGTATATGATCCATGTGAGAGGATCTGATTGAGTATCCGTGAATGTGGAAGGTTGGATATAGTGTCAGGTTGACAATGGAAGTGATAGGTTGACAAGTTATAGATTGATGTGACAAGTGACAGTGGAAGTGATTGTGGTAGTGACAGTTTGTTATACACTTATATTTCAGGGTGGCAGGACATGGAAAGGAAAGGGGGTTGTAGTGTCTTCCGGTTGGTACCATATAACTCAGGGAGTTGGATATTCATTCATGTAGGAGCCTGAGAATTAGGGGGTTGTAGCCTCCTTCCAGTTGGGGCTGGATAATTAAGGAGATTGAGTGTGTCGTTCAAGTTGGATCCTGAGAATCAGGGGGTTGTAGCCTCCTTCTGGTTGGAGCTAGAGAATTCAGTGAGATGTAGTTTCCTTCAGGTTGGCGCCTGTAAATAGGGGGTCATAGCCTCCTTCCTGTTGTAGCTAGATAATTGGGAATTTGGTGCTTCCAATGAATGTATTCTTTGATATATAAGAAATCATTTCGTGTTTTTCTCCCGTTTGGGTTTCCATGTAAATTATGGTGTACTGTGTAGTTGATGTGATGTTGTTGATGTGATTATTCTTATGTTTATATGCTCATGATATACTGATAATATATTGATGATATACTAACGATATGTTGTTTATTAAGTCAAAGTTTATATATTGTGGTTTAAAGTGGTAAAAGTGCTCATACTGATTCATCCCCGCCCCCCCTTCTCAGTATTCCAACAACATCCACTAAGGATGCAACAAATAAGAAATGCATTGGGGGTGGACGTAAATGGACCCCCAAAGGTTGTACAAGTGATGTAAACTCCCTTGGCCTATAGTAAGGTAACCCATGAGAAAACACCAGGTGCCGAGGGAGTGGACTAGTACTATAACTAGTGAACATGTTAGCAACCTGTATATGTATTAATAATATTGAACTATTAGTACCAAATAGTAAAATTCAACAACATAAATACAAAAAAAATGATATTTAAATGATATTTAACTCTACACATGATACATGTGATGCAGGTGATTTGTCCATCCCAAATGCACATTCAACAACATCGTCTAGTCCCACAACTTGTAGAAACACAAGAAGATTAAAAATTAGAGGATTCCATAACATTACAAAATGACCATGGTGAATTTATCAAATGTGACACATACATGTGTATGGGGTACACCAAATGAGTAGGCTTCCTCTACTTCTTCATTAGTGGTGGAGACATGCACTGATGCATCCATGGGTATAGAGGGTCTACTACACGGACGTAACAACTACAAAACAACATAATGATATAACGATATAAATACATAAATATGATATAAATATATAATGATGAAGAACATTTAGATGGTTAAGGTACTAACCTCCTCCATGAATTTTTGTTGTCGATTGTTCTCCATAGGCCAATAATAGGTCTTCCTGCAACTCGAGCATCTGTGACGTTCACATGGACAACTGTTATGTCCATGTTCCCTCTCCTCACTCCATTTTGTTGTACAGGGTGAATCTTTGACCCCTCTATCAATTTCACCGACATGCACCTCCTACCAAGATAGTGCAACAAAGTTATCGTGTTACACTAGGATCTAATTCAATGATGATATAACTAACTGCACATGTTGCAATTTATATGCAAGAGGAAGATGTTGGGCAGGGGGTCAGACCTTTGCCTGGGGGAATGTGAGCCTAACATGGGATCACACCTAGCATGCTCTCGGTCCTGTGCATACCCTCAACCCACCCCCTGGAAGTCATCGATGTCGAAGTAGTTGACATGCTGACCCCAAATAAATTCAACACACATTTTTTGCAAAAAAATATAAATTCACCTCCTTGTTATTGCAGGGAAGTTTATGAAATACCATGTACCACCTATCCATCTAATTTTGACTAATTTGTGGGTGGATGCACCGATCAATCTAAATGTGTTTCTTGGTTACGAGTGGTTTTTTGTTGAGATTGAGGATCAACAAAAATAGACATCATTTGTTGTTTTTATATACCCAAGTCTCCAACTTGCTTTCTATCCAATCGAGTGTTATAATACTCAAACATTATTTCCCTATATTCAGAAATAGAAGTCAACATCCTTTGGGAACTTGCAATGGACCTAAAAATGACATCCAAAGAAGTGACCAAGGACTCTCTTCTTGGTTCTCTCATTTCCCTTAATTGATTTGGGTGTTTAAGTTGGGTGGTTGGGGTGGGTTGGGGTTTTCCTCGCCTTGGTATGTTGGTTGGAGGTTTACATTGTCTCCGGTTTCCATTTTATAATATATGCTACATTTTAAATAGGAAATTTAATAAGTGGACTTATGAAAAAGTTACTACAAATAATAATTTCATATTATCCCAACAAAATCATTAACATAATTTTGTGTAAAACAAATAAAAACTATGTGTTATCTTTACAATTAACTTGAGAAAAACCTATACAAGATTAGTGAATTGTTGAGAGATTCACATTCAAGTATTAATTATGTGTAGTGAACCTAGATAATAAGTTTTCAATATCATTGGGATTTACATCCCTAAACCAGAACTAATTGTTTTGTATTGTTTGCAAAGCCAAGAGGAAATGGAAAAACATCAACCATACCTTTATTGCAATGGAAACAATGGAAAGATCATGGGTTTTTATAATCCTCTATTATTCCCATTTTCTTTCTCCAATTGAGAAAATTGTGATCACGGTGTGAAAATGAGCACAAAACATGCATGTGGTCCCTTAAAAATCAGGCACAACAAGAACATGCATGTGTTCTTAAGATTGTGTGTGCATTTCTGTCGACGAACCTACATGGCATGTTGAATGGAGGTTTGGGCCTTACCAAAAATATAGGATTAGGAATGTGTGTGCATTCCTGAGAACATAAACGCACTCCTGTGAGTGCACGTTCCTACTCACCCCCTCGCCACTTTTTTCTTCCACCAACTTTTTTCACTCACCCATACATTTCTTTCAATATGTACTATAAAATTGTTGTCCATAGTTGTGTAAACCTTCACCCTTGTCCAAAGAGAGGGGTGGTGGAAGAATATTTCGGGAATTCGAACAAGGTATCGACAATATCAACACCATCTCTTAGACTCGAGTTCATTTTTATGAAATGCTTGTAAACATATTCCCTCCATGGCTTGAGTATCCTATAAGAAATCATCCATACCAACCTCTTTATAATTTCCTTCATCCCCAACATTTGAATAACTAGTGTTAATGTAGAGGTTTTCAATTGGTGACTCAGAACGTAGTTAGAATTGAATAGGTGGATGTGTAACATCCTACTCTTGCAAGCACATATTATTGACTTATAATTTGAGGAAACTTGTGTGCAAGTGATCCAGTTATAGTACATGGTTACTTGTTTCGCTTATGGAATTTTTGGATGAGGTTGATGGTTGTTATTTAATGTTATTTGACATATATGTATTGATAGATGTTATTGACGAGTTTTCCCTGAGTGTGCAGGACACTTGACAGATAGTGGATTCTGATGGCATCAATGGACCTCCTTGGATTTCATATTGAGTCAGGGAGTGGGTTGTATTGGTTTGAGTATTTTATTTATGCATATGCGACATATTATCGATTATAGTATGATTTTGTATATGGATCATTGACAGTGTTTTGTTGATGGAAGAAGGTTGAAAAATGCCTGCTAATTTGAATCACATAAGGAGTAAAGGGGGCATGAACATAAACCATATATTGAGGGAGAGGTGTGGCATATTCCATGTCATATCCTACTAGCACTCATGTCATGGCTCGAATTGTAGGTTAGCGATTGCCTATTGTTATAGCAAGATTTGCCTCACCCTATGCAATTTTGTAGAGAGGGCCTTATTCCATTCCCCCATGTAGACTTACTTTTCCTGATGATAAAATCCAGAGATAAAAATATAATTTTTTTCCACTTGTATGCATCTTCCACCCTATACAACAAGCATATATGCAGGATTCTCCACCACAGCTTGCATACATCGGGATTTGTGCCATAAAATAAAAATTAAATGTCGGGTTTCCATGTCACGATAGGAGATCTCTGATCCTTAGCCTTCCACATACTGAAAATGTTCCTACTCGGCCCTTCGGTTTCATTTTCAAGGCTATAAAGAAGTCAATTCCGAGCTATGGAAAAGGAGAGAGAATTCAACTTTGAGAGAAAAGTTACTCTGGAGAAATTATTTACTTCATATTGAGTCTGCATCCCTTTGTCCTTTAAGTCTAAACAGAGAGTTCAACCCCCAAGCTCTTCCCTTATTGATTGAGAACCTCTTTGCCTCCCTTATATGAGCTTGCCTTTGGTGGAGGATTGAAGTGGCGGAGGCCCAGTTGGAAGGAACTCGGTTTCTTGGTTTCAAACTGTGCCAACACGGAAGTCTGTAATATTTTCACTTATGGTGATCATTTATTAATAGAAATACTCCTTTCCCATCCAATTGATATCTTGCAAATATATGTATTATTATCCATGGGTGTACTTGTTATGAATATTGATGGATTATGCTATCTAATTTTCTAACCTTTTATATTTCCACCATATGCTTGTTTTCGTTTGTTTGTTGAGAACTTGTTGTAGGTATATAGCTTTGGGTCAAAGTGCTCAATGGTGGACATCATTGAACATCTAGATGAGGTAGGATACTTTATTATCTTGCTTGAACATTGGTTTATATAGCATGGTGTTGGGATAGAGTTGAATTTTGCAGTCATTTCCGTCTGCTGTGGTTCACCCTAGACATAGAGATATTTTCCTTGTAACACCTATTTTGAGAGGTCCACGATTTCATGGGGGAAGACTGAGATAGTCACTCACAAAGATTCTAAGGGGTACGCAATAAGGCGGGGTCCTTATTCCTTAGAATCCCTTAGTCTCTCAC
Source organism: Picea engelmannii (assembly GCA_009831015.1). Classification (NCBI taxonomy): domain Eukaryota; kingdom Viridiplantae; phylum Streptophyta; class Pinopsida; order Pinales; family Pinaceae; genus Picea; species Picea engelmannii. The sequence continues at coordinate 175,051 of ML807084.1, forward strand.
AAGGTCTTCTGAATGGATTGTTGACTCGAAGGGTTGGACAACTACCAAAACCAGTCAAAAGGCGAGTGGCACCCTTGGAGCATGGAGTTGCATCTTGAAGGGCATGTTGCGAAAGTAAACTTGAGTCAATGAATCTAGGTGGCCTAGAAAACCTTGAGCGAATAATTGAACCTTGTAAAATATTTAATCATTGTCAGCTTTAATTGATTAATTAAGGATTGAAATTATTAATGGTAAATCCCCAAATGAAAGTCTAAGCCTATTCAAAAATTAAGCCTAAGTCTAAGTTTGGTGAGAAGACTAAAAATAAATTATAAATTAAATAAAAAGGGGAGTGAAGTAAATCAAGTTAAAAAAAGAAAGGGTGAAATATAATTAAAGATTTGATATAAGGCACATGTGTGCAAGAAAATATAAAAAGGGGGTTTTTTTAAATAAGAAAGAAATAAACATGAAATAATGTGTACGCATAGAAAGGTATCTAGAGTCTAGTTAACACTAGTCTAACTAGAAGAAGATTCCTATTTTAACTCAACTCAAAATTAGTATTGTGTCAGTCATTAAATGGGAATGTGGGGAATAAAGAGACAACTAGGAGTGATTTCAGGAGCACTTTTAAGAAAGGTGAGGGAATTTGACTTTAATTAAAATAAAATGTGGAATTTCTTATGCAACTTGGGGAGAGGGTGACAAGTGTATAGGGGGAATAATTCAAATTTATTTAATTAAAAAGTGAATTAATTGTGCAAGTGGGAATGTGTCATTAAGGAAACTCCTATAAAGAAAATGGTCTAGAGGGAAAAGGGATCACACAAGTTATTGGTAAAGTTATTCTCCCTAAATATTGTTGATTTATTTTACTTGTGAGAGTTGGGATACCCAGCTTGAGAGAGAGTGGTGGATGTACCTTGTGAGGCAAGCTGGGGGCTAGAGGATTTTTGGTTTCTTGTGCGTGGCCCCTTTGCGACTTGAGGGATAAGGGGGAAGAAGAGTACCCCTAGAGTTGGCTAGGAGGTACCGACGAAGTCTCAACAATTAGCAAGCGAGAGGTCGGAAGGAATTCCATCGTGGAAAAACATCTTTGAATTACGTAGGAATTACGCTAACTTATGTTGAGCTTGTAAATTGCGTTAAGCTTTTTAATATATACTAGTTTTTTTTTATTTCCCGTAACTGGGTGGAAATTACAATTTAATTGGAAAGTCCAGTGATGGTTTGGGGGAATTTAGACATGATTATCTCCCACTAGTATATGCATCTGTGTATCTCAATAGTGAATCTTATCGATCRTTGTCATTGACACACTTATGAATGATATATTAAACTTTGATTTGTATTGAGATGAGATGGATGGAGTAAGTAGTTCATGTAGGATTTCCGAGTAAAATTGTTGTTATATTGTTGGGTTGGGAAAATATCCCTTTSAGAAGGAAGTAACATTTTTTATCTTGGACATTTTTTTGGGTGCTTAAACCTGGCTTGGATTACTGGACTATTGCATGTAAAAAGAGAAAAMAATTGTCAGATTACTAAAATGCATTGAAGGCGACCTGGGTGTCTACAACTTGAAATCATTGAAACTCGAATTGAATTTTATTTAAGTATGCACGCTTGTAATCCAAATTCATTTTAAACTTRTTGATGGAAGAGATCACTTGTAGGAATCCTCCCTTMTTAGAGTAGGTTTCACTCGATCACTCATTCGAACGGTCAATCCTTTTGCATGTATTTTCCTCGAATTTCTGAGTTCACTTGTTTTCACACTCATATTTTGAGGGTCATTTAGATTTGTCCTCCTCTTTACCTTTGCTTGTGACAACACTAGCACCTTATGTGAGTCTGAATGGATGCTCCTCTTACCTTGTTAGGACTGTCGTCAAGGAGAAAAAATGGGACTCCCTATGTAATGGACTTACGAGGGTTAATTTAACTATGGTTTTCCTCATAAACCTAATGTCCTTCATCCTTCCTCTGTTCACTACCATGGCGATGGTATTTTCTTGTTTCCTATCCAGTCTAAATTTATCCTTTATAATAGTCTGAACTTACATCATAACAAAACCATTTCCAGTTATGTATACCTTCAATTAGTTGGCCAGTAGTGTAGATTATCCTTGTAATAACTTGGTGATTTCACCAAGTGAATAGCATTGTGAGTCCTTGTTATACTTGGTCAGGGAGTTTCAATATTGGACTGTGTTGTTCCTCCCACTGAATCATATTCTTAAGAAACCTTGTTGTTGTTACCTATCATGATAAATCCAAGATACCCAATCGATTACGTTCCGAGGATGGGAACATGATCTGGTTCGAGCATCGTCTTGATCGAAGGCAATTTCAGAATCATGATTGATGGCGGAAGACTGTTGAAACCCTCACACTTAATTTCATAACCTTAGCTGACACCTCGGGCTCTTTATTTATTGATTGACCCTACTCTATTCCCCTTAAGAGGTTTCTAATTCAAACTTGCGTTTCCACTTTTGTTCTATTTTATTGCTATTTAATGAGACTCGTTTTATCAAACCTTATATAGGGCCCTATAAATTTATTATAGGAATATCTTTCTTTAGTTCTGTGTTGACTGTATTAGAGTTCCTTTTTCATGGATGAATAAGGTATCTTGGAAGTCCTTCTAATTGTTTGTTATGAATTTTGACTTTGTCCCTACCCTTGGACACACCAGTTGGTATATATAAATTCTTTTACTTTTTCTTGACCATTTAACCTACATAATTACTTAATAGAATAGGGTAGCATGGACATTAGTCAGTATGGCTTGAGAAGGTTGATCCCCTTGCGTTTTATAAACTATAAAATTTTAGGTAAGCTATATTTGATTCTTCTTATAACTTATAAAGTTGGGTCTCCCCTTAATAATTTAAATGTATTTGTGAGTTTCTTTATTGCAATCATTGGTTTTCATGAATAAACTTTTATATTATAGGGGATACTTAACATGTTGATGAATTATTAAGTGGAGCTTATTAACATTTTATTTCTTGTGGGGTCTTTAATTAGATTGTAAATCGAACATGGTACCTTATGCTTCACTTCAAGAAGATCTTGATATCCTTATGGGATCATATTGATTAGGTACATAACTGGATTTCCTTATCTATATCCTTAACAAGACATCCCAAATTAATATAAAATGTCGCTAAGTTATTTTAAATTCACCAGTTTACAAAGCTTAAAACACTTGGTAAATGGAGCTTGATCTCAATGGAACTCACCTTAATAATTGTTGAAAATAATTAGAATAGATTACTTCAGATTATAAAGTTGATGATTACTCATGCCTCATGAAATTAATGTTGATGAATGATTGTTAAAGTAATTAGATTACTCTTGCACCATGAAAATAAAGTTGATGATTACTCTTGCGCCATGAAATTAATGTTGATGTATGATTGATAAAGTAATTAGCTTGCTCTTGTGTCATGAAAATAAAGTTGATTATTATTGTGCACCATGAAATTAATTGATGTATGTAAATTGTAGTTGGATTATTGCTAGAATGTTTCATAGGTGGTAAATGCGTCAATTAATTGATGTATGTTTGTGGTATAATTTTTTGTCGCACTATGAATAATTGATGATTAATATTGATTGATTGATCTATTTGATTCTCGACTTGATTGTATTAGTGGGAATTAGACACTTCCTTGTTCCTCAGAATAGTCGCCAGTCCTAAGACCTTAAGTGGTCAAAATAAATTGGATGAATCCTGTACTTGAGCGTTGATTATGTATCTTGGAGGTCATAACCATGCATGACAAGTTGGGTGGGTAGTTCTTGATATTCAGTGACATGGTTGATCAATTATTTTTCTTCAGTTGATCGTAATGTGATGATTTTGTCATTGTTGTTTATGATATGTGTTGATTATGTGCAGTTGTTGATTTTGACGATGCGTTGATTGGTTTCGATGTTTATTATGAGGGTGTGTTGATCTTATGTCATTATTAATTGTGTTAATGCATTGATTTTTTGTCATTAATAGTTATGATGATGTGTCACTTACAATGTTATTAATTATGTTGTGACGATTTAATATCCTAATGCAGAAAAAAAATTATTTACCTATTGTACATCACTATCCATTGTAGTAACGGAGGGGATGTTACATATGGTATCAGAGCAGGTTCAACCCGACGACATGGGATCATTATGCCTTCCACTGTATTAAGTACTTGATTAATAACTTATCGCTAATTAAAATTGAAATGTTTCCATGCAGGTAATCATGGTTAGAGGACGTCATGAAGGTAGATGACGTGGTACTAGGGGAAGAGGTGTGATTCCTCCAATAGCATCCACACCAGAGGGATCTAACCCCCATGAAGAAGAAAAAGTCATTGGGCAGGAGTAGATTGTTGTGGGGGATGTGGTTGGTTTGATGAGGTCCTTTCAAAGGATGTTGGAGGCCTTGATTAAATGAATAGATAGAGATGAGGCTAGGGCACATGTACCCAATGAGGGTTCACATCGCACTCCAGTTGGCAGTGGTAGAATTGACAGAGAAATCAAGAAGGTGAAGTTTCCCAAGTTCATAGGTGTCACAAATGGCTCAGTTGTTGAGGCATGGTTGGAGAATGTGGTGATGTGATTTTCACTTCACTATTACATCTCCAACATGAAAGTATGCGTGGAGGTATTTCAGCTAAAGGGGAGCACTCTTCTATGGTGGAAGATGCTCCTACCTCAACTAAACATGGTCGTCGAAGATGTGTCATGGGAACTGTTTGAGGAGAGGTTCTGAGAGAGGTACTAGTCAAAGGAATTCATTGAGCACCAACTCAATGAGTTCAACGCCTTATGACAGGGTGTTCATATGGTGTCGGAGTATGAGGCTCAATTCATGGAGTTGCTTAGGTATGCTCCACATCTGAACACCTAGAAGCTAAAGGTAAACAAGTTTGTGTTTGGCCTTAACTTCAACATTCGTGAGAAGGTGAGGATCCTAATTACTCAGGCATTGCACGATGCAGTCCAGAAGGCCCTCATAGTTGAGGAAGACTTTACTAGTGGGGGTTAGGGTAGGACTCCTACAAGATTGACTGGACAAACGACATCCAGAGCATAACAACATCAAACTCCAGCCAGAAAGACATNTCAGGCATTGCACGATGCAGTCCAGAAGGCCCTCATAGTTGAGGAAGACTTTACTAGTGGGGGTTAGGGTAGGACTCCTACAAGATTGACTGGACAAACGACATCCAGAGCATAACAACATCAAACTCCAGCCAGAAAGACATTGAGGTATCAAGATACGTCTTGAGGATCCACATTCACGATACCACGATGACTGACTCCTCAGTAGAGGACTCCCTACAGAGGACCACCACATCAGTAGCAACGCCGCCCGTAGCAACAAAAATTTAGGCATGTTCAGCAGAACAAACTAGGATCTCAAACTGGTAGGCCAATAACTTCTACTTTGAGGACCAGGAGTACTGGACTGAAGATCGGGTGTTGGACATGTGGAGAGACAAATTACCAGTGAGACTGTCTAGTTGAGAATGCCATAGCGGCCGAGTCATCATGCATGCTACAATTGGATATTTGGGAAAGGCCCACAGGATAGATGCAATGGTGACTAACTGCCAGTTCGAGCACCATTCCATTGTGCTTGAGACGTCAGGTACAATCATCGACCAAACTTTTAGTATTTTGATAGATCCAGGTGATACATAGAGATTTATTTATGGTGCAACACTAAAACGAATTAAGGTAAAGGAGGTCAAGAAAGACAAGTTTAGATACATAGAAATGGCTTCAGGTGCCAAACATAAGGTTGGAGGAAAGGTTATGGACTGTTGCATTAACTTGGGATATTTTGTAAAGAAGGTCAACCTGTATGTCACGATCCTAGGATCTTATGACATAGTGATTGGTATGGATTGGTTGGAGTCACACGATGCGATACTCAAGTGTATGATGAAACGGTTGAGCTTAAAAGATGATGTGGGAAAGAGAAGAGTGATTGTGGGAAGAAACTAGGGAGTGTCCTTGAGGTTCATTTCTTCCCTACAACTACAGAGGAGCATGCGCAAAGGATGTAAGTTATATGCCATCTTAGCACTAAACAACAAGGGAGAGGAAAAAGGATTAGAAAAACCTTCCGGTAGTACCAGAGTTTGTTGACGTGTTTCCAAAAGAGTTACCAAGCTTGTCACCTGAAAGAGAGTTGGAGCTTACAATCGAGTTGAAACATGGAACTGAACCGATAGCAAGAATTCATTATCGGATGTCAACACCTAAGTTACAGGAGTTGAAAATGAAACTGAAGGAGTTGTTGGACCTGAGACTTATACCTCCAAGTGTGTCACCTTAGGGTACGCTTGTTATTTTTATAAGAAATAAGGATGGGTCGTGGAGACTTTGTATTGACTACTATCAATTGAACAATGCGACGATCAAGAACCAGTATCTGCTGCCAAGAATAGACGATTTGTTTGATAAAATGACTGGCGCGATGGTGTTTTCAAGGATCTACTTGAGATCAGGATATCACCAGTTATGAATTAAAGAGGAATATATTCCTAAGACCACCTTTAAGACGAGGTTCAGAAACTACGAATTTATTATTTTACTGTTTGGACTGACAAATGCCCCGAGGGTATTCATGAGTTTGATGAATGGGGTGTTTCGTAAATACTTGGACAAGCTTGTTCAAGTATTCATTGATGACATACTAGTATATTCTCGGATGAAAGAAGAACATTATGAAAATTTAAGATTGGTACTACAATCTTTATGAGAATACAAGTTATACGGGAAACTGTCAAAATGTTCCTTCTACCAATCGAAGATTCATTACTTAGGGCACATTATATCTAGTGAAGGTATCATTGTGGATCCAACGAAAGTAGAGGCTATTATGGAATGTCCCGCACCGAAAAATGTATAAGAAGTATGCAGATTTATGGTTTTAGCAGGATATTACTAACGTTTTGTCGAAGGTTTTTCGAACATAGAAAATTTGATCATGGAATTGTAGAAGAAAAAAAAGAATTTTGTATGGGCCAAGAAATGCGCGAAACATTTTGAAGGCTCAAGGAGTTGTTGACGACTACTCTGATACTAAAAGTCCCTAACATGTAAAATGAATTATTGGTATGCATGAACGCATCCAAGGAAGGTTTAGGCGGAGTATTAATGAAATACGGTCGAGTGATCTCTTACATCTCAAGGAAATTAAGAAAGCATGAGGAGAACTATGAAACACATGATTTGGAGTTATTGGCCATTGTGTATGCCTTGAGAGTGTGGAGACACTATCCGATTGGACAAAAATTCGAGTTAATGGCATATCATTGTGGATTGCAACACATATTTACGCATAGTGACTTGAACGCACGACAGAGGTGTTGGTCATAATTACATAGCAAATACAATTTTGAGATTACTTACATAAAAGGAACAGTGAACAAAGTAGCAGATGTGTTGAGTCAAAGAACATGTATATTCTTAGTGATACCTCTTTAGACGAATCTTCGAGAAAAGATTCTAACTCTACAGATCAATGATGATTGGTACAAAAAGGTTAAGGAAAATATTGGACAAGACGCCATGATGGTACCAAGGTTTGAAGGATATACATTCGATAATGACAAATTTATGAGGTATAATAATAGGATTTACGTACCACCTAATGACGAATTAATAAGTTTGGTCTGAAGTTAAGCACATCGCACAGTGTACATGGCTCATCCGGGAGTCACGAAGATGAGGGAAGACCTAAAGCCTTTATTCTTCTGGAAAGGGATGAAATAAGACATAGTTAGCTACATGGCGAAATGTCTAGAATGTTAGCAAGTGAAAGTTGAACATAGACATCTGACAGGATTACTACAGCAACACGTCATTTTGGAATCAAAATGGGAGGTCATTTCAATGGACTTTATTTTTGGATTCCCACTAATGATAAGGACACACAACTCGATTTGCATGGTAGTTGACACTCTGACGAAGAGTGCACATTTTATACATGTGC
>ML807085.1:0-10508 GCA_009831015.1 Picea engelmannii
GGGGAACTATATTAGTGGTTTCTTAGGCTTTGAGTTGAAAGAATGTGATTTCAAATCTATTGTCTCTAAAAATCTCTTTTGAGTTTCAAACGAATACTCATCTAAAGTTCTTTGAAGACCTATCCATTTTTACTTCATCTTCCAAATGTCATAGCAAATTCCAGGTTCATTTTATCTTACAAGAAAGGAAGAATGTATGTTGAAAGGATACTCCAAAACCTTCTGGATAGAACTCTCTCCCGACACACTTTATATTTCTTTTATTCAAATGATATGATGTATATTTTCATAACTATACATAAGGATTTTATATTTGTATATACAATCTTTGTTGGGAGATCTTTCATTCAATGTAGAACCATATAAAAAGGATTCCAACATTTCAGCCAAAGAGAAGTACCACCTCTTTAAAAACATAGGGGGATTCATATCTTTATGAGGTTGTTGTTTGGATCTTGACCATTCTAAGCATCAACAACTGCAAAGTAGTTTTCTTTTTAAATAGTTTGTTTTATAGAATTCAAGCATGGTTTGATAATTTTTTTTATTTAACCTTATAATAGTGTTCCTTTTATCTAGTCGCACTAGTGCATATGCATATAGGTGCACCAAGGTAGTTACAAAGAAATTTATTTTTAAAAATAACGTGCGTTACAAGATTCATCTGGGATTTGGTATTTCTTTTTGCTTGCAACAAAGTGCCTTATATCCTATTGGATGCATTGCTTTTGGTTAATATTTTATAGGATACATATATGGAGCAAACTATATTAAAGGAAGTGGGGCACTTTTCATTTAGAATGAGGAATTCATTTCACCTCCCAGTTGCAATTTTTTCCTTGAGCTCTTTCATTTGGTAGAGGTCAAATTAGATAATGAGTCAAAAAGATGAATATGAATAAATAGTGAATCCATTTGGAATGGGGGATTTGTTTGTTTCCAATGACTAGAACACTTCCTCATTCTTTAATTCTGAGATTTCTTTCATTAGGTCATTGATGTCTTCTCTAGTAATGAGATAGGTAATATTTCTCAACATATTGATCTATGCCAAGGTGGATTAATATTGAGTGCCTTCATAATAGATATATTTTAAGTGATCATGCATTGTCACTAGAAGCCGCTTAGTCACCATTGGAAAGGTTGATTCAGATATGTGATTATGTATTCATCTTATGTTGGCATGTTTGTGGAAAATCGTGGTGTTTCTATCTCTCACTTTGACCCATGTTTTAACTTCAATATTTAGAACGAGATTAGATGACCTTTGCTTCCTTATTCTATAATTCTTGAGTGATGCTAACAATTTCCATTAGAGGAATATGATTGAAATATCTCTAGTGCATTCTTCCCTTACTTTTTGCAACAAGGAGAGGGAAAAATGAGTTTGTGTCTTTATCCCAAATTTGAATGCTCTTATTTTTTTTCTTGGACATAGGAGGGGGAGCCATTGATAGGGGAGGAATAGGATTGATGAATGATATGCCATGAAGATTAACGATTAATCCAAAAGTGGTTGAATTTGAAAGGGATGGGGCCATAATCATCTTTCTCTTCCATGACTAGGAGGGTTTCTTTGTGATCTGATTCACTAGATGGAAGGAATGATGATGAAATTCTAATGTTGTCCATGAAAAGAGAGTTTTGAACCTTGAAACAATATAACCTCTTAGCAATATGTCCTTAGGAGGGGGAAGAGGTGGGTGGACACTAATATTCACCTAGATCAATCCTCCCTCCTTAGGAATAAATGGTCTCCATTTCATTGAGTTACCCCATCATATGAGGAAACTTCTGCTGAATTTGGCCCCAGGTGAGCCACTTGCCTTGGTACATGAGTTGCCCTGCCTTGACAACTCAATAAAGTTGAAGATTTTGTAGGCGAGTTCCCTTGACCTGTGTGTCCATGATAAGATTAGTGGATTCATGTTCCATGCAGTCATGGTTGAGCTATGTTGGTGTCAATTGTTCTATTATCTCTGAGGTGTCGAATAATGGTGGAAAAAATGGCCAAAGGAGGTACACATTAAATATTGGGTGAAAGCCAAGGAAGGGGGGAATGTTGAGCTCAAAATAATTGTCACCCACAGCCTTGGTGATGGTGTAAGGTCCATATCAAAGTGGATGAAGCTTTCGATGGGGCCCCGTAAGGCGTTTTTTCTACAAGTGTAACGAAACTTTATCTACCATCTTGAACTTGTGTGGCACACGATGTTGATCATGGCGCTTCTTGTACTTCACGTTGGACTTCTGTAAAATATCTTGAACCTATTGGTGGATATGTAGGATCCACTCAATGAACCGAGTAACTTTGTCGGCTTCAGTTTGAGCATGGGACAAGTCTTCCTGGTTGGCTGAAAGGGGTAGTGCAACATCCATGGGACCCAATGGTTGAAATCCCAACCCCACCTGAAAGGGGTTGTGGCTAGTTGAGTTATGTATGGCTATGTTGTAGTTTTTTTGAACATAGGGAAGACTCTCATCCCATGTGTGGGGATGCTTGAAATTGTACATGCCCATGATATGCACGATCATTCAATTGACGACCTCAGTTTGGCCATCCATCTGGGGGTGGAAAGCAATGGATTTGGTGAGCTTGGTGTCCATAAATGAACATAGGCTTGAACAAAATGTGTTGAGGAACCAACTATCTTGATATGAGATGATGGTTTTTGGTATCCCAAAATGTACCCACACTCGTTCAAATAAGAGTTTGGAAGTGACATCTATTGATGTTCTTCTTGCAGGCGACCATAATCACCATTTTAGAAAAATGATGAACCACCACAAAAACACAGTCATTTCCCCATTGGGTTGATGGAAGGCCCGACATGTAGTCCATCGATATGGACTCCTAGGGACTTTCAGGATTAGGCAGAGGGGTGTACATGCCTTGTTTCTTAATGGTCAATTTGGCAATGGCACAAGCAATGCATGACCTGATATACTTGCTGACATCCTAACAAATTTTCGGCCAATAGAAATGTTGCTACAACACTACCATTGTATTTTCTACAATGAAGTGTCCTTCCACCCCACTATATTGGGCTTCCGAAATAATCTTTGCTAGTTCGCTTGATGGAATATAGAGATGAACCAGATGACACAACATCCCATCCTGAAGATGGAAATCAGTGACATCTATGTTTGCGCCCAATATCTTGAAACTATTGGCGGATATGTTGGATCCATTCAATGAACCTGGTAGCTTTGTCGGCTTCAATTTGAGCATGGGATGAGTCGACCTGGGTGGCCTAAAGGGGTAGTGAAACATCCATGGGACCCAATGGTTGAAATTCCAACCCCATCTGAAAGAGGTTGTGGCCAGTTGAGTTATGTATGGCTTTGTTGTAGTTGTGTTGAACATAGGGAAGACTCTCATCCCATGTGCGGGGATTCTTGAAATTGTACATGCCTAGGATATGCATGATCATTTGGTTGACGAACTCAGTTTGACCATCCATCTAGGGGTGGAAGGCAGTGGATTTGGTGAGCTTGGTGTACAACAGTGACCAGAGGCTTGACCATAATGTGTTGAGGAAACAACTATGTCTATCTGAGATGATGGTTTGTGGTATCCCAATATGTACCCACACTCGTTTGAATAAGAGAATCATAGTGGCATCTACTATGATGCTCTTCTTTCAGGCGGCTAGAATCACCATTTTAGAAAAATGATCAACCACCACAAAAACATAGTCATTTCGCTTCTTGGTTGACAGAAGGCCCGACATGTAGTCCATCGAGATGGACTCCTAGGGCCTTTCAGGAGTAGGCAGAGGGGTGTAAATTCCTTGTTTATTAATTGTTGGTTTAGAAATGGCACAAGCAATGCAGGACCTAATATACTTGTTGACATCATGTCAAAGTTTCTACCAATAGAAATGTTGCTACAACACTACCACTGTCTTTTCTACGTTGAAGTGTTCTGCCACCCCACTATATTGGGCTTCCCAAATTAGCTTTTCTCGCTCGCTTGATGGAACGCAGAGATGACCGAGATGACACAATATCCCATCCTAACTATGGAAATCAGTGACAATTGTGTTTGTGCCCAAAATCTGGTAGGTGGCAGCGAAGTCAAGATCTCATTGAGGCCATCTGTAGGTCTCATGACCATAGGAGTTTAGCACCGTGGTGAGTTTTGCAACTAGAGGGAATGATGAATGATGACAATGAATGTTAATGAAAACATGGACGATCTCGAAGATTATGTGGGGAAATAAGACATATTTTATTATTGAAACCCTCCCATACCATCAAGGCATGTGTCTAATCTAACCATGTCAAATTTTGACAGATACAGGCACAGATTGAAGAAATTTCAATGTTGGCCCCATTCACTACTAACTATGTGGGGTCGATGCATGACATTTGTGACGGGTGTATTGGAAGTTCCATGTCAAATTTCAAGATATTTCTGACAACGATTATATAGAAGGGAATGACGAATGATGACAATGAGACGTGCACGATTAACCTTGATGAAAATGTGGATGGTCTCAAATATTATGTGGGGACATCAATATACATCCTTAAGTCTCTAAACCCTCCCATATCGTCAAGGCATGTGTCTAATATAACCATGTCAAATTTCGACACATACATGCACATATTGAAGAATTTCAACGTTGGCCCCATTCACTTATCACTATGTGGGGTCGGTACATGACATTTGTGATGGGCGTATTGGAAGTTCCATGTCAAATTTCAAGATAGTTCTAACAACGATTCTATATAAGGGAATGACGAACATTGAAAATGAGAAATTTATGATGAACATTGATGCAGATGAGGAATTTATAAACCCTCCTCGAGTCTTGAAAACCCTTCCATACCGTCAAGGCATGTGTCTAGTCTAACCATGTCGAATTTCGACACATACAGGCACAGTTTGAAGAAATTTCAACGTTGGCCCCATTCACTTCTCATTGTGCAAGGTCGATGTAAGATGACATTTATGATGGGTGCACTGGAAGTGTCATGACATTTCAAGAGATTTCTAACAAAGATTCTATAGATGGAAATGGTGAATGATGGAAATGAGACATCCATTATATTGAACATTGATGCAAACATGGACGATCTCAAATATTATGTGGGGACATCAAACATTCTTAAGTCTTGAAACCCTCCCATACTATCAAGGCATGTGTCTAATCTAACCATGTCAAATTTCAACGCATACGAACACAGATTGAAAAAAATTCAATGTTGGCCCCACTCACTGCTCACTGTGCGGGTTCAGTGGAAGAAATTTTTGATGGGTGTATTGGAAGTTCCATGTCAAATTTCAAGATAGTTCTGACAACGATTCCATAGAAGGGAATGACGAATGATGACAATGAGACGTGCATGATGAATGTTTATGTAAATGTGGATGATGTCAAATATTATGTGGGGACATCAATATACATCCTTGAGTCTTGAAACCCTCCCATACCATCAAGGCATGTGTCTAGTCTAACCATGTCAAATTGCGACACATACAAGAACATATTGAAGAAATTTCATTGTTGGCCCCATTCACTGCTCACTATGTTGGGTCAGTGCATGAAATTTGTGGTGGGTGAATTGGAAGTTCCATGACATTGCAAGAGAGTTCCAACAAATATTCTAGAGATGGAAACAACGAATGACGACAATGAGACATCCATTAGGAATGTTGATTCATACATGGACAATATCAAAGACTATGTGGGGACATCATACATCCTTGAGTCTTGAAACCCTCCCATACTGTCAAGGCATGTGTCTAGTCTAACCATGTCAAATTTTGATGCATACAGGAACATATTGAAGAAATTTCAACGTTGGCCCCATTCATTGATCAATATGTGGGGTCGGTGCATGACATTTTATGTGGATGAATTAGAAGTTCAATGACATTTCAAGAGAGTTACAACAAATATTATACATATGGAAATGATGAATGATGACAATCAGACATCCATTATGAAAGTTGATGCAAATATGGATGATCTCAAAGATTATGTGAGGACATCAGACATCTTTGATTCTTGAAACCCTCCCATACTGTTTGGGCATGTGACTAGTCTAACCATGTCGAATTTCGATGCATACATGCACAATTTGAAGAAATTTCAACGTTGTCCCCATTCACTGCTCATTGTGAGAGGTCAATGCAAAATGACATCAGTGATGGGTGTATTGGAAGTGCCATGACATTTCAAGAGAGTTCCGACAAATATTCTATAGATGGAAATAACGAATGATGACAATGAGACATCCATTATATTGAACATTGATGCAAACATGGACGATCTCAAATATTATAAGGGAACATCAAACATCCTTAAGTCTTAAAACCCTCCCTTAAGTCTTCAAACCCTCCCATACCATCAAGGAAACTATCTAGTCTAACCATGTCAAATTTCAATGCATACAGAAACATATTGAAAAAATTTCAACGTTGGCCCCATTCACTGCTCACTGTGCAGGTTCGGTAGAAGAAATTTGTGATGGGTGTATTGGAAGTTCCATGTCAAATTTCAAGATAGTTTTGACAACGATTATATAAAAGGGAATGATGAATGATGACAATGAGACGTGCATGATGAGCATTGATGTGAATGTGGACGATCTCAAAGATTATGCGGGGACAACATACATCCTTGCATCTTGAAACCCTCCCATATCGTCAAGGCATGTGTTTAGTATAACCATGTCAAATTTCGACGCATACAGGTACATATTGAATAAATTTCAATGTTGCCCCCATTCCCTGCTCACTATGCGGGGTTGGTGCATGACATTTTTGGCGGGTGAATTGGAAGTTCCATGACATTTCAAGAGAGTTCCAACAAAGATTCTACATATGGAAATGACAAATGATGACAATGAGACGTTCATTACGAACGTTGATGAAAATATGGACGATCTCAAAGATTATGTGGGGACATCAGACATCCTTGAGTCTTGAAACCCCCCCATACCATCAACGCATGTGTTTAGTCTAACCATGTCAAATTTCGATGCATACAGGCACAAACTGAAGAAATTTCAACATTGGCCCCATTCACTACTCATTGTGAGGGGTCGGTTGAAGACAATATTTGTGATGGGCGTATTGGAAGTTCCATGGAATTTCAAGAGAACAATTCCACAAAGATTCTACGTATGGAAATGACGGATTATGAAAATGAGACGTGGATGATTTCAATGATTATGTGTACGGTCGATGGATGTCATTAATCCCTTGAACATATATAATCCCTAATCAATTAACCATTAAACTACCTAACCTATAAGCCCCAAATCCATTATCCATTGACCCTTAATCTCTTAAACTGTAACCCATGATCCCTTAACCCTTAATCCCTTAAACGGTAACCCCTAATTTCTTAACCCTTAATCCCTAGACCTCAAATCCCTAAATAACCTAATCCCCAAATCCCCTATCCACTTAACCCCCAAAAACTCAACAAAATTACTATTTAGGCACATTGGAAGTTAAATTGGAAGCCAAAATAGAAGCTAAAAAGGAAGCTAATCTGGAAGCTAAAATGGAAGATAAACTGGGCGCTAAACTGGAAGCTAAAATGGAAGCTAAACTAGGAGCTAAACTGGGAGCTAAATTGGGAGCTAAACTAGGAGCTAAATTGGCAGCTAAATAGGGAGCTAAATTAGGCTCTAACTGGGGCGCTAAACTAGGTGCTAATAGCGGCTAGTTTAGCACCCACTTTTGTTTCTCGACACAAATAGATCCATAAATAGCACCCTCCCAATAAATAATGCCGACTTTAGAAAAAAATGGATAAAAATACATTAAAACAACCAGTGGAAGCAAAAAATGGAGCTTAAAAGGGAGTTAATCACAGGGATTTGTTGTAATGAGGGCCTCCATGACCAACCTCTCCACACAACAGAAGCAAGTGGATAAAGTTGTGGAAGAATAAACAAATATATTTTCCTCACCTACTGTTGTACCTCTGCACTTTCAGGTAAAGCATCCCATTGATCTGACCCCCGACGCACTACTACCCAATGGGCCAGTTTAATGTCGATGTCTGTTAAGAAATGAGGAGATCAAGCAACAAATTCAAGAACTAGTCCACAAGGGGCACATCCGTCCCAGCTCATCACCTTGTGGGAGCACAATCATGTTGGTGCAGAAGAAGGACAGGACTTGGTGACTCTGCATTGATTATCGGGCCCTAAAAAAAATCACAGTCAGGAACTAGTACTTGATTCCCCAAATCAACGATCTCCTTGATCTGATCAAAGGGGAAAATTAATTCAGTAAGATTGATTTGAAGTCTGGCTACCACCAAGTCCTAATAGAACAGACAGATGTATGGAAGACAACCTTCAAGTCAAAAGAAGGTCTTTTTGAATGGTTGGTCATTCCCTTTGGTTTGACAAATGCTCCAACAACTTTCATGAAGATGATGGACGATATCCTGTGACCTTTCACCAATAATTTTGTAGTAGTGTATCTGGATGACATCTTCATCTACAACAAGACTTGGGCAGAACACTTGCAGCATATTAAACAGGTATTGCATACCCTGCAACAACACAATCTATATGCCAACTTGGAAAAATTCTCCTTCGGCATGGACAGGGTCCAATACCTAGTCTACATCGTTGATCAACATGGGGTGCATGTGGATCTAGCCAAGATCCAGGTGATTCATGACTGGCCATCCCCAACCACACTCATTGAGCTTCAGAGCTTTTTGGGCCTTTCCAATTTCTACTGTAGGTTCGTGTTGGGATTCTCCCATTTTGCATGGGCCTTCAGCCAAGTAACCAGGGGTGGTGGTAAGGAAAAATTTGTGTGGGGCCTGTCCCAACAACAAGTGTTCGATGATTTAAATTGACGCTTATGCTCATCCCTAGTACTTTCATTATCGGACTTGGAGCATCCCTTTGAGATTGAGACAGATGCTTGAGACTATGCTTTGGGTGAGTTTCTCACTCAACACGACCACCCCATGGCCTATCATAGTGAGACATTATCAGATGTTGTCCATAAGTACCATACTTACAACACATAAATGTACTCCATTGTGCAATCCCGTTGCCAGTGGAGACGTTTCATTCTTGGGAAGTAGACAGTCATCCACACTGATCATAAGCCACTCCAGTTGATGTAGACACAAGGAAAATTGCAAAATGACCGCCATTAGAAGTGGTCCACATACTTGCAGCAGTTTCACCTCAACATCAAGTATAAAACAGAAAGTACCAACTGAGTTGCTGATTTCCTCAGCCGACCTCCGGTTGTGACACTCACCACGGTGCTAGAATATTGCAACCATAATACCTCTGGATGGCCCCACCTTTATGATACAGACCCTGACTTCACCACCACCTACCAAATGTTGTGCATAAACTCAGTTGTCACTAATTTCCATCTTCAGGATGGGATGTTGTGTCATGTGGGACATATATGTGTTCCATCAAGTGAGCGAGTGAAGTTAATTCGGGAAGTCCACTACACTTAGGTGGCAGGACACTTTGGCGTCGAAAAGACAGTGGAAGTGTTGCAGAAACATTTCTACTGGTTGAAACTTTGATATGATGTCAGGAAGTATATCAGGTCCTGTACTGCCTGTTTTATTTCCAAACCGACCACTAAGAAACAAGGCCTGTACACCCCTCTGCCTACTCTTGAAAGGTCATGGGAATCCATCTCAGTGGACTACATGTCAGGCCTTCTGTCCACCAAGAGGGGAAATGATTGTGTTTCTGTGGTTGTTGATCTCTTTTCTAAGATGGTGATTATGGTCGCCTGCAAGAAGAGAATCACAACAAAGGAAACTGCCAAGATCTTCTTTGAACGAGTCTGGGTACACTTTGGAATCCCACAAAACATTGTCTCTGATGGGGATAGTCAGTTCCTCAACACATTCTGGTCGAACTGCTAGTCACTGTTGGACACGAAGCTCACAAAATCCACTTCCTTCCACCCCCAGACAGATGGCCAAACCGAGGTTGTCAATCGAATGATCGTGCATATCATGTGCATGTACAATTCCAAGCATCCCTGCACATGGGATGAGATTCTTCGCTATGTTTATCATAGCTACAATCAAGCCCTACATAACTCAACCAGCCACAACCCCTTTCAGGTGGGTTTGGGATTCCAACCATTGGGTCCCATGGATATTGCACTACCCCTTTCGACCACCCTCACTGACTCATCACCTGCTCCAATTGAAGCTGAAAAAGCTGCTTGATAGACCTTTCGAACGGGCTATCATGCACCTAAAACGGAGATCGTATGCAAAAGTTACGACCCCGGGAAGTTAATGTACTAACTTATCCCAACGGGGCCCACATGACTTTTGGTACTTCATCTCCTAGGGTTAGGTTTTTGGATGTAGAGGGTGTTGGGTCACCAAAGTACCATCTTTTTACCAACCTTTCACTTCACTTTCACTTCAGTTTTAACCATATTCCGCTTTCCCATACCCTTACATTAAACCATTTTCATGATTACATGGGTTTTAGACATATTATTTTCCAATGCATCTATT